>JAEUWL010000712.1:0-125957 GCA_018524415.1 Podaxis rugospora
GATCGCCCTTGGCACTCTATCTCTATGGACTTCATTGAGAAGCTCCCTAAGTCCTCTGGCTTTGACACTATCCTTGTAATCATTGACCATCTAACTAAGCAAGGTATTTTCATTCCTACACATGACACTATTACCTCTGCTGAACTCACCTGCTTATTCATCCTCCATATATTTTTGAAGCACAGTATCCCCTCTCATGTCACATCCAATTGTGGCTCTGAATTCATCTTGCACTTCTTCTGGTCTTTGGGTAAGGCCCTAGACATGAAGCTGCATTTCACATCCAGGTATCATCTGGAAGGTGACAGACAGATGGAGTGGACCAACCAGACACTCAAATAATACCTCCGAGTGTACTACAACTATCAGCAGGACAATTGGGCTGAATTGCTTCCCATTGCAGAATTTGCCTACAATAATGCACCTAGTGCTACTACAGGTATCTCTCCATTTTTTGCTAACAAGAATTACCACCCTGCTATCTTGGTCCATCCTGAACAAGACTTCATATCCACCTGGGCCCAAGACTTTGCAGTTGACCTCAACAACTTACACTCTGTCCTTAAGACTGAAATCACTCAAGCCTAGGAGCATTATCAGGCATCCACTGATACCCACTGACAGTCCACTCCAGACTTCAAGATTGGCAACAAAGTCTTTGTCAAAGCCTAGTTCTTCCAGACTACGAGACCTTCAAAGAAACTGTCCAAGAAGTTCCTAGGCCCATATGAGATCATTGCTCAAGCTGGTTCTCATTCCTTCACCCTTTGACTCCCCGACTCTATGCATGCAGTTCACCCAGTCTTCCATGTTTCTATGCTTGAGCCTTCGACTCCTAACACCATTCCTAACCGCGTCCCTCCACCTCCGCCTCCGGTCATCATCGATGATGAGCCCGAGTACGAAATCGAGCAGATTGTGGACTCCAAGATTGACCAATGTCACCGGTCATGTCCACTCCTGTACAAGGTCATTTGGGCTGGTTATGAAGGCATAGATGAAGAGTCTAGTTGGCTAACAGCTAAGGAACTTGAACACACACAAGAGCTAGTAGCTGACTTTTATGCCAGCTATCCTGACAAGCTGGGTCCTCTATTTTTCCTCTGATGTTCCTCACCCTACCTTCTGCCTGGACTTATGACCTTACTTCTTTCACTACTGAAGGTACCACACTCAAGAAATATATTAACAATAAAACATTCAAAAAATTTTGCTATATACAGGAGAGCGGACCCACTACTTGTCTACCTCTCTACCCTCATCTACTTTGTCCACCTCATCCTTGTCCTCCCCCTCAACCTCTGACTCCTCCGGTCCAGACTCTCCTCCAGTCACCTCACCCACCACTTCATCCTCCTCTGCTTCTGCCAGCTCCACCAACTCCATCTCTACCCCATCCTCTATGTCCACATCCTGGACACCCTTACCCTCTCCTTGCTGCTCCTCCTCTACCTTGTCCGAGTTGCCCCCATCTGCCGTATACCTGCATGGGACTTCTTCTTCCAAGATGTCAAACACCTTCCTTAGAAGAGCATTGTTCTCCTGCTGTACCCTCCGGAGTGCAGCAATCTCTGCAGTTAAGGTGCAGACAGCCTCTATCAGTGTCTTAGTGAAGTCTGTAAACAAGGCGACCCATTTTTTGCTCAACAGGCCATAGCGTAGCACCTATCATACTCTTGGGTCAGCTTGCCGCCAACCCCATCCTCCACATAGGCACTTACCATGCTTTGGAGGGCACTGATCACCCCAACTTCTGACTCTGTAATATCCTTTCCATCCCTCATAAAGGGGTTGAGGACATGAGGGATGGGGCGGACCAAAGGCAGATTCTCCCAGTCCACCATCTCCTCCACAAGGAACGGCTCACACTGGGCTTTCTTCATGTAGTACTGGATGCACAAGTTGATCTTGTCTTCTACAAAGGAGTCAGTAGAGGAGTACTAGATGAATGTAAACTTACTCTGATGGGGCTGACAATCAGCCCCTATCTGCTTACAGTGGAAGCAGATAATGCTGCCTCCTATCTTCATGGAAAGCTGCCTACATGAGCCTATGGGATGATCCATGATTTGGATGTCTGCATCTGCATCCAAGTCTGCCGGGACTGCCCTTGCCTTTCCCTTGGCCTTCCTCCTGGCAGCTGCCTCTACCTCCACCTTCTGCTTCTCCTCCTCCTCCGCTTTCTGCTTCTCTTCCTGCTCCTACTATAACCACTCTGCCTCCTCCTGACTCCTCTGCTCCCTCTCTTCCTCTTCCCTCCTCCACTCTGCCTCAGCTTCCTTGGCCACCTGTCTTTCCTCCTCCTGTTTCCTCCTCTCCTCTTCCTCCGCCTCCTTGCATCTTTGCTTCTCCTCCACCTTCTTCACCTTCCTCTGCTTCCTCTCTGCCTGCTCCTCCGTCAGCTCTGCCTCTGCCTCAGACACCCTTCTGTGCTTCCTGCTTGGGCCCGCCTCCAGCACAGGGCTCTCCTGGGGCGCATGTGTTGGATGGCTGCTCTGCTACTACTGGTAAAAGGTGGCAAAGGCCACCATCATCATGGGGTTGAACAGGGGGTTGGCATTGGGAGGTTGCTGGTTGGTGGGCGATATGTCAAAGGAATGAAATCTGTCATCCAAGGACACTCATTTTAAACTAAGCAGAGAGGATTCAGGGCAGGTGCCCAGTCCACTTCTGGGCCTCAGAGGCTCAGTCCTAAGGGGGAAATACTGTTATAGACTTCACTTTCTGCCCATTAGACTCTTGAAACCTTGGTTACAACCCAGGTTCCATGGATCCTATTCAGTTTAACCTCATCTCCATCTCCATCAGGCAGCTTTCCTCTGGTAGGGCTATGCTCCATTCCATTCTCCTCTATCATTCCTTCCAATCAGAATTCCTGTCCGAGTTTCATTCCTCATTCTGTTTATCCATGGCTATTCCTTGTTCCTGTGATTATCATTGCCTATCTAGGTCTTACCCACTTATCTGATGTTCCACCTCTGACCCTGTCTGATTGGCTGACTGGACGCCTCATAGATGGTCTCCTCACCCTCATGAATACTATTGCGGATATCAACTCACATGTTGATCTTGTCCTCTTCGAGCAGTTAAGAATAATAGCACTGGTTACTACTCCCCAGACTTTATCCTGACTGACAGTGTATAAGTGGAACTACAGCCATCTGTACTAGTCAGTCAGAATATCAACTTAGGACTTTCTCCCTCTGCTCTCTTGCTCACTACAGCCCCATCTCTGTCTGGGACTGTCCTGTCTTCATCCAATCCCATCTGCTCCCATCTGATGAGCTTGTAGATTGGCTAAGTGAGGCCACTATGGTTCCTGAGGGGTGCAACACATAAGTTGAAGCCAAGGCCTCACCTACCTTAGTCTGCAAACGTCCACTTCTGTCCACTCGCAGTCCGCTCCTGTCTGGAGTCTGCCGCCTTAATACCAAGCATGCTCGATATGGTTAAAAACAGCAACATCAAGTAGCTGAAGTTTGTGAGTGCACTTGGAGGGAAAATAGAAAATGATAATATCACATTCCTTGACTCCATAGAATGAGTGTCACAGCTCTGCAGTCTCATGGGAGTCATAGCCATCATAGATAAGCACAATTGGTGCATTAGAGACCCAGTACTTGATAGCATAGGGGATAAAAACATCCTCGATCCACCAAACTCCAAGTTTATTGTCAGTCCATCCATTTGGTGATATCACTACACTATTTTATCTGATTAGTTCAGTTTATATCATTAAAGCAAGCAAGTTATCTTGAAATACTTCCATCAGGTACTTTCTGTAAGTCAGGCAATGGCTCCTGGGCCAGAATAAATGATGGTGGTATCAAAGTTCCTGCTGCCAACACACATTCCACAATGGTAATGAGCTTGAGGTTGTCACTACCAATCTTGTAGTGATCAATATGATTTCATAGGTAAAAGTATGCTCTCCTCCCCTTCTTTCGGCCTCTATCCATCTGAATTCCCTTCTCATCCATGTTATAGATGTGCTCAGGTGGTATTCCTCCATATTGGATATGAATCTCTTCATATTTGTCTGCAAAGTCTTCATAAACTGGCTTGCTGAAATTGTTTGCTTGTTTAGGGTTAAGTTTCTGTGCTTTTGAGGCAATGAGCTGTAGGTTACAAGCCCGAAAACAGGTGGCCCAGTGCTTTCCAATTGGGCATCCAGCAATATCGGAGGCATAAGTCTTCAGTTGTTCTTTGTCAACAGGAGGGCCTGATACACCCTCATGAGCAGCCCAATCAACTAATGTTGATTCAACTGTGGGGGACAAAGCTTGTTGTTTGCCTATTGCTTCTCAGTAGTTAATATGGTGCCCTTTATATCAGTCACAGAGTGTGTTTGCATTGACCTATCAATGTTGTTAGTTCAAGGAGCACTGGCATTTGAACATGACCACAATTACCATAAATGCACGGGCAGCAGCAGCAGCAGTTTTATAGGTGTTGTTGTTCAAGCTCTGAATAGCTTGCTGGATACAGTCTTCATATTCCGGGTCCTCATGAGCACGTTTTCGCATGGTAAATACTGCTATGATTGACACAATGAGCAACGAAGGTGGAGTGAAATGGGTTGGGATGAAGTGGTGCCATGTGACGGGTGTGATGGGATCACTGTATTCATACTCCGACTCGGCATTGTCTGACAATGGGCTCAAAACCGATTCTCGTTCTCCTTCAGTTGTAAATTTCAAAAGAAAAAAATAGAGGATGCCAGGAATAGCGTTCTTAGGTGCTGTGCAAAATACTAGCCCGAAATCTTGAGAGAGTGAGAAGATATTTACAGAATACCGAAACCCCTGGGTGCACCGAAACAGTGGGGTAGTATAGTAGCCTACATGATGGAAATATTCCGATGCAATTTGAGTTTGGGGTCTTAAGAGACATCTTCACATATAAAACACCATTAAGTAATCAAGCTGGGAACAGTTGTGCCACTCGAGCACACATCCACGTACTCAGCTTTCGACCACCATGTCTCACGACCGCGGACCACGTCTCGGCTCTGCCAGCTCTGTCCTGACCATTAGCGAGTCCGAGTACGGCGACTTCTTCAAAGGAGACTTTGACACCAATCTTTTCGCCGAGGATGCGCTAAAGATTATTGAGCGCCACAGGAACCTCCTGCGCGCTGCGGAGCCGAGATTTCGTCTTGACGAACTCTTGTCTGCCATGGTGGAACATGCACCGCATGAAGACGGGAAACGCTATGTGGCTATCGTCCTCCATATCGCAGACAACGAAAGCAGAAAAAGCGAAAACAGCTCTGACGAGGTGGTTAAGGTCGCGAAGGCGTGGTTTGATCATTTAATGATGCCGAGTGAGCCATGCTTCGTCTATCCTACTCTACATCCACTGATCAGTAGTGGTACAGTGAAAACCGTTGCCATGAAATTCAAAACGGAGCCTAGTACAAGCCAAACCCCTGCGCTTGATGATTCAGCGCAGCGCATTGAGCCTGCGACTCGGGAACAGCAGCCTAGCCTGAGGCAACAGGTGATTCCTCACAGTCCGCAATTTTGCATCGGACGCTAAAGAAATTCACAGGTCGCCCGACGAGAACGATACTTTTGTCCAATCACGAAGACATTTGACATAATGCATGCAGTAGAATTGGAGAAGCAAGGAACGGTCATGCCTGCGGACGCGCCTGCGGCAGCCAATTGGAGACACATGGAGGTTGCGCATATAATCCCATACTTGCTCAATAATTTCAAAGAGGCTAGTTCGTCACCACGTCCCCGTTCATCGTCTCATACCGCTGTGACCATTAACACAGAGGGATGCTGCGATCACTTGGGATATGCTTCGCGCCTGGACAAACTTAGACCTTGACAAGCTCTGTGGCTCGAAAATCAACACCCCTGCGAATGCCATCTATATGTCGTTTGATGCCCACAAAGAGTTCGGGAGATTTGCTTTTTACTTGGACAAAGATGCGGTGTGTGGCGTTCTATCAACTATTTGTTTTCAGGATGAGGCTGATATTGTTATGTCAGTACCCAAATGACCCTAACAAGTACAAAGTGAAAACCCTTGGGCTAACGTTGGTAAAGGATTCGGGCGATGTTAAATTTGAGACTAGCGATGAATCCGGAAGGTCCATTGACCCACCTGACCCTGAATTTCTGAGGATTCATGCTGCCTTTGCAAGGGTTTTACGTCTCAGTGGGGCTGCTGACTACATCGAACGGGTTGAGAGAGATGCTGATGACTACAGAACTTTGGCGCCGAGTGGCGAAACAGACATTGGATTTCTCCTCTCCACTAGGTTGTCTGGCCTGGCGCATTAATTAGCAGTAGTTGGATACAAGGGATGTCGACTTGGTATAGCATTTGAATCTCACGATTCGTAAATCTAGGCTGGCATCGGCTGCCCCAGAGCGACCATTGTGCGGAGAGATCCATTTTACAAGCGAGTGAACAAAACTCATGAACTTGCGGGATGAAATATTTCGCCCGGATGTGAACCCTCGGTTCTGACGCGAATTGCCCAAGTAAAAAACGACGCAAATAAATTGTACACTGGGGGTATATCATCAAGCGGTAGGAGCATCTTCATATATTGCGAGCGAGAAGAGGGCGGAATAGCATTATATTCCGCCTTTTCTTCTGCAGGAGTGCGAAGATGTTGTAAGGAATCGGCGCGTGAGGCACGATGACGTGGGAGGGATGTCGCTGCAGTTGGTTTCACATCTGAGTGAGGCGGAGGCGGAGGTTGAGAAGGGGTCTGTGGGGGAGGGTGGTCGCATTTCTGAGATTGCGACTGGAATTGAGATTTGGACCCCTGAATTTGGGGTTCAGGGTGAGGCGGGTGTTCAGATAACGGATCTTGTGCCGGGACTTGAGAATGTGACTGAGTTTGTACACTACGAGGGATAGGAGTCCGACATCAGCACCGCCCTTCCTCGCAACCTGATGGTAACCCTGAGTTGGGCTAATGTGAAGATATTAATGAAGATACATGAATTGATGCGCTATACGACTCACTGGAGAATATCTCCCTGAGATTGAATTGGGTACTTGTGGCCCACTGGCAAACTCAACGAGGCCAGTGAAAGAGAAGCAAGTATGGTCAGGGCCTGGGAAAAGGCGGCGTTTACAGTGCAAATTGCCCTTGAGGTCAATGCATCACTCCATCGGACACAGACCATCCACCTCCTATCTCACGTCAAATGAGCTATTCTTCTTGTAAATGTATCGCCCGATTTCAAAACGCAAAACATATGTCCACGCTGTTGTCACACACACCAGGTCTCCGACTGCTAGCTGGAGGTTGTTCAGATCGCCACTGGTCTGATTAGTGATTCTATTCCTGGACACATTGTTTGCTCTGCTGTTTGTCGGCCTTTTGTATTTCAACGTATTCCGGGCTTCTGAGTATGACTAACCCTCTCAAAATGTCTACCAGCAGCCACTCTCCCTCCGTAGTGCGAACCCTTCTCGGGCTGTTGCAGTGGAGCACACATATACACATACGCTCACTGACAAAAGTCATTACATCCTCCCGGTCCTCAGTCATCACCAAACCAGCTCTTGAACTCGGCGTCTTGCTAGTTTGGAAATGACTGAGTTGGCCATACCTCGCAGCTTGTGTTGTGTTTCCTCTTGAATTTATCCTACTTTCATGATCACTCTCTCTCGGGCTACGGCTCCCTGTCCACTAGAGTAATACACGCGCAGCCCAGTTGTATCAACAAGCCAACCACTGGGCCAGTTCATAGCGGGCAGAAAAAATAATTTGTTTCGTTCGCTTCGTCTGTTCATGCCACCGCCCACGCTTTCCCAGCGCATATAACGCCGCGCACTACTAGTGCACCCAACTTTCAGATTCTCACCTTCAGACTCGCGGTTCCCATTCGCTTGATGTTCACAAAGAATTCCTATTCCAACTCGATGGTCACAAAGATCGCTCGGAACTGGCCATAGGAATCGGCCGGAAGCATACTCCCGACCATGTTCTAGTCGCGTAAGGGTTCCCATCTCTCCCGTATTTTACCTCTCCAATTACTCAAATATGGGATAGAGTAATCGGCCGCACAGTCGCAGGAATAAGCACGGTATGGGCACCCTCAATACCGCCAACCCCGACACTTGGTTCCCTAGGCACGAGATCATCGTCAAGCAGCTGTGCGGCGAGATTTGGAAGGAGAGGATGGTACTTGTTAATACCCACTGGGACAAAGCCCAACTATCGGCAGAGGTTGCGAACGCATTCTAGGATGAATTGGCGGCTGGTTTCTGGAGATTCGCGGTAGACGGGGACGGTAGAATACCCGATACGTCGAAGATCCAGCGGTTCGACAATAACAACCGGAAAAAGATCAGCGTGGAAGATCCTTTGGTTGATGATAGAGGCCGCATACCCGAGAAAAATCTTGTAGGTTTTTCCTTCACATACAGGGCAGTGACGACTGAATCTAACGAATTCTCTAGGAGATAGTAATCAGAGCGATCGACACTAACCGGAATGCGTCGCAAGATCCTTACCATGGCATACCAGGATTTGCACATGGCCGACACTCGACCTCGGTGAGTTGGGGAGTTGGCAGAGAAACGCCAGAGAACCATCTTCAGAATTTAGCATTCCTCTTTATGTTGTTCAATTTATAGAATTTGCGCCATTTGGCAGTATGACCTTTCTTTTGTGTATTTATTATGATGTTTGGACTGATATGTGTATTTTACATGAAGTCAGATCATTTTTTATGACTGACTGTTTGCCGCCTAGTGCTCGTCTTGGCTTGACCAACGATCTATCGATAACCGCATTGGACGCTTAATTTTCACTGAAGCGCCCCAGCCTCGTGCTTCTTCAGCTTCCGAGGGACCTACGTGTAGTCTTGCCTCGTTCGCGTTTTGATTCGCATGCCCGCTGAAGCAACCTCCGGTTCACCAAAAAGGCGCTCCGATGGAACAGGCTCAACCCCCCTAGGTGCTCAAATCCCCAGCATGCTCGCTCACTCCGGATTTGCTCGATGATGTCACACCCAGTGAGATAAACACGAAACTGAAGAGGCAACCGCCACCCAAAGGTTCCAGACACACGCCCACACGTGTACAAAACTTTGTGTGAGTCCGGTCATTATCTTGCTCATAGATTAGAACTTAGGTGACGCGGGCAGACACACGCCCACACGTGTACAAAATTATCTTGCTCATAGATTAGCACTTAGGTGACGCGGGGGCACCTCTGGGGAAGGTGAAACCTGTTCCCGTACCAAGCGGTTGTCTTGTCGCGATGCATCGGGGAAGACCGTGTCACTTACAGTGGTGTTCACAAAAGTTTGCGCTACGTGATGCAGTATTGCGAAAAACCGTCCGTAGGCAAAGTAGAAAAAATTGGTTGTGCCTTCTCCAACTCGCCCGCCTTCGACTCACATGCTGTAAATGATGCGAAACGACCCGGACTTGCTGTCTGATAACCTTGACTTGCCTCTTTCCCGCTAGTTTGTGCTCCAAGACGAAAATCGCGATGACACTGCTTGTCATGATCTCGAGGGCACAGGAGAAACGAATGACATGAATGAGGAGTCCAGTTACTCACTGGGTAGTGAGGACGACATTGTAGATGGTTCGTGTCTGAGCTTGCCCTAGGAGCTGCTAAACCTCTCATCCTCAAGCAATGGATCCCAGCATGCCCTTCCACAAGTTTGGGTGAACGCAAACGTTTAGTCATTCATTTCGCACATTCTTTACATCTTCCACTCTTTTATTTTCGATATCTAATAGCATTGCACAACGAATTAAAGATACCCACTATCAAAGTACCCATTAAGAGAGAGTGCAGGGGGAATGCTGTGCCATAGTCAAGCCCGACTGCTGCTCGTGTCAGCTTCTTGTGTGGAATCCCGAGCCGCTTGAGTTCATGGAGTGCTGAGATTGGCTGGTCACGGTAGAAGGCAAGCCAGTCTCGTGATATGGTGTCAGTTCATCCTTGAAGCTTGAAGCTTGATGAATTGGCGCGGTTCTACCAAATCACGAGCCTTCAGTAGGCGAGGGTGACCTTGCTGCAGGTGCTTTGGTAGCGCAACATTGCCATGGTTCTTCTAATTGGCATGCTAGCGCGCAATGCTTGACATGGACACACCAAGGAGATAGGAGGTCACCTCCTCGGCTACTATGTCCTTATCCAACGATCTCCCCATGTACCAAGAGCATACCGTGCATCAATGATCATTCCTCATAAAAGCTAACTCCCTGACATGGTGGCCGTCAACTCAAATTTTCTGTCGTATCTACTCACCGGGAAGTATTCATGGCAGAACAAATTCAGCTTGCTTACTTTCCTCAGAACAGTGGTGACGAAGGCCTCCACGTGTAGGAAGCATGGTAGACGGTTCAACGCTCAACGACAGTGTCCACAGGCACATAAAGATGGCAACCACATCCACCACTCCTATCAGCTGCGCAACCACTTACCTTGCTTTATAGCGAAGTCTGATTTGTTTTCAAACTAAGTAAGGGGATTTTCCGCATACTAGCTAGCAATGTGCTAATCTCCAGATCAAGAAATGGGCGTTAACTTCAGCGAAGTCTTCCCGCTGATCTGGAGCATCTTGGTCCAGTCGCAAGATTATTCGGCGTTCAGGGCAAGATCTCACAACGGAATTGTTATAGCGTAAGTGGTTCATGCTCCGTCGAGAAATGGGCTGTCATACTCAAGAAAGATCTTTCATCAATCAGGCTTGTCGGACGTTCGGGATCCGGCATAAGCAAAGTATGTAGACATCAGTTCGATATTACGTGTGCGAATATCCGATTATCTGACCTACCACCCTCTACAGTTTATTCACGACGCCACTTGGTCATATGGAGCGGGTGTTTCGCCCGAGGGATGGCACAGATCCCACAATGAACCATATACGGCCACCATTCAAGATTTCGGTTTCACCATTTCAGATATCGATTACGCCGATTTTCCCCTCGTTTTAGTCGATACTCCTGGGTTCGACTATGCGGACAATGGTGACGAACATGCGGCCCTCCGGAGATTGCTTGCGTGGCTTGAAACTTTGTATGTTCTAGCCAACTCCGCCTCACCCTTTACCTGCTAAGCGCATTGCAGTAAGCCTGGGGTCAAGCTCGACGGACTCCTTCTCATGCAGAGTGTATGTGCGGATGAGTTCGGGAAACAGGCGCCGTACAAGCCGCGGGGTAAAGTCGTGCAGAAGCTGTGTGGGGAAGACTGGCAGGAGAAGGTAATACTTGTGACCTCCCACTGGGAATCCCTGGCCAAAGAACGCAAGGAGTCAAAGGAAGCGGATATCAACAACTACTGGTCATATATGATGAACCACACTTCAAGGACAGAACAATACAACCCACCCGGTCACCCATCCGCTTGGAGAATCCTGATTCCGCTGGTCGAGAGGGCCGTAGCCGCCCGTGAAGAACGGCTGAGAATGGAACTTCAAGGTTTGAGGCGTAGCGTTCCGCTCACGGATGACCTGCACAATCGCATTACTGTTGTTTTGAAGGAGAAGACGAGCTTTATTCGAGGCGCTATCGCGAGACTTGGTACAGCTCAGGTTTCAACGGACGTAGAAAAACAAAAGTATGGCGAGCTGAGCCGAGAGGCTCAACTCCTCTGGAAAGAGGTGAAGAATGAAATCAACATACCGGAACTGGAACGACTTTTGACCGCTGGAATCCAGATGGACGAGTACGTAGATCTCCTCTTCTACCCTTCTCCTCCTGATGAGTGTTTTGAATTCCAGGGGTATTAAAGTCGCGTACGTTTTGCTGCACGCATTGGATGGCACTTGAAAGCTGACATATTCCAGTGTTGTTGGCTCAACCGGGTCAGGGATCAGTCAGGTACAGTTTTCTCTGTCTTATTGACGATTTGTGTTGCTGAGCCATCATAATGCATGAACCACTTTACAGTTTATTCACGACGTGACTGGGGAAGACTCCCAGCGCATTGGACCCCCGGTGTCCTTGACTCCATTCACGAAGGAAATCGAAGCGATTGAATATACGGTTCCAACAGTCGATTCTGACCTAGCCAGCTACCCGGTTACCCTAATTGACACACCTGGGTTTGATTTTTCGGATGTTCAGAATGATGAATATTCCCGATTTCAAGAGTTATCATCGTGGGTTCGGAGAACGTACGAATCACATGGATACGACGGTATACTGTGCTGAAGTTGATCACACAGATACGGCTTGAAGGCCAAACTGGACTGGGTGATTTATATCCATAATGTCCAGAACGCCGGGCTCGATCACAGGCGTGCTTTCCATACATGTCGAGCTTTAGAGGAGCTATGCGAGGAGGAATGGTTTCGTCAGATCGTCTTCGTTAGCTCTCATTGGACTCAGAGCGCGGAGGATGAGGCGAGAGAAAGGGGAATACGAGAGGGCTACTGGAGATTGATGGCTCGGAGAGGATCCAGAATGGAACGCTACAACTCGTCTCCTGGCTCAGATTATGGGGCAAAGGTGCTCCTTCAATCGATTTTACAACTATAGCTACGTCCTTCCCGAATGGTATCGCAAGGTTATCCTTGTGAACTCTCATTGGGGCGAGCGCATCAGGGATTATGGGGAAAAGAGGGAGATACACTTGAAAAGGAGTTACTGGAGGTTTATGCTTTCAAAAGGTTCAGCCATGACGCGATACGAATTGCCCGACAACCGAGGGAGAGCGATTGAAATTCTCAGAATGATCACCCATTTCGACCAGCCGGCAACATAGTAATTAGAAATAATATTCGCATTATCTCCGGGAAGCGATAGCAAGGGAGGAAGACAACATTCGAGTGGATCACCGTAAAGCCCGACCATTCATTCGCCATTATCCAAACGGAGTCCAAATCACCTCACAGCAGGAAGACAAGAACCACTCATTCTAAGACATGAAGCGTTAAGATATTTTTGGAAGGGATCATCATGATAGCTCTGCCATCACCCGGGACGATCTTGGCATCATTGGCGACTCGTCCGATGAGCACATAAACTAAGATAAAATATGCAATTTCTTGGAGTACCTAGCAAGTGGGAGCAACCCGAGGAGGATATGCAAAAGGTTTAATAACTTGGAGTCCTCACTTTGCGGGACAGGGTTGAAGGAGAGAGCCGTGGAGGTTCCTAATTCTTCGATCGGTGACAGAATGAAGTCGGGGGTTTTTAGAACAGGCTCCTGTGGTATGGTAGGCTCATTGCCCTCTTGCTCTTTGGGGGGTGCGCAGCGATCTTTCACCGGTCCAGATAGTTTGGCGATTATCGCAAGCCCCAGATACACGGGCAACTTTCATTACGAAGATGCTGCTGACCTGATTAACGGTTGGGTATAAGAGTTCGTCCCTTGCAATTCTAAACCCAACGATACACTGCTCTGATGCCATACCCGCCTCTCAGCTCCTATAGATTAATACATCCGGTTTCAACATCACAATAATGGGTGGCTTCTGGTCGAAGAAATCCAGTGCTGGGACTCCGTTTGATTTTGAGCCTGGAGACCTTACATTCCTGTAAGTTTTCGACGCATTTCTACCCCTCCCTAAAGCCTGAAAACGTTTCATGGTCTGTCCCGCAGGTTTATTGGCTGTGCAGGCACGAAAACGAACGAGGTATGCATCTCGTTATCTATATTCCGCCTTCTAAGGCATTCACCTGTCATTTGGTTTAGTTTGCCAACGCGGTCATGAAAGAGGGAACAAGCTCGATTCAAAAGTCCAACATTTGTTTGCTGAGAAGCACCAACGTCCCCGGCTCTCCGAAACCAGTGGTGTTCATCATTCCCCCAGGACCCCTATGTGGATCACATCCTCTCATTTCCCGAAGGTCCCCTCGGAATTCAACCCGCTCGCCTCACACACTATCTCGAGGATTTTGCCAGCCTGCGGCGCGGGACTAGCACCAGAGATGTGTTCTCGAAATGATCGCTCATTCTCAACGGCGAGCCAGGTGCGACCGTCCAAGATAGGGATAGGTAGTAGTTTTTCGTCGAGAAGGGTGTGAGTGAGCATTACTTCGGGGGGAAGAACGGGCATCCGAGATTTTGCAGCGAGTCGCGACAGATGGTGCCTTGTAGCACTGTGTATGCTATTATTCCATTCTTTTCTACGTAATATTGTTTAATGCCACCTAAGTTACCGGACACAAGTTCCTTTCATACCATTCCGCGGTTGTTTTGCCTTTATTCACTCCGTAGATCTTGTAGACATGAATGAGCCATGATTGACTACCTTATTCTACCATCTGCCATTCTATTGCTTTTTCCCGCCATTATACAACTTCCGCGCCAGCTTGCCATCATGTGGTGCTGTTACATTGAATACAGAAACGTGGTCATGGGTTGCAGGCATGGACCAGTCATAGTGAGTGGTTGAAAAAGGGTTCGGATTCCATGTCGAGTTTGGCTTCACAGCCAAACAACCCCTTGGCAAATTTCGCGACCTGCTATTGAGCGATCCAAGTGGTTGCTATATGGGAAGACGGAAGCTGGTCCCTTTGTCCCAACGCTGCTTCGAGCTTCGGGCTCCGGGAAACTCAAAATTGATCTACAGCATCACCTCGAATCGATAGATTATGGGCCTATCTGAAGTTGAAACCACATTAACATACGGGCTCGTTTCATGCGCTATTCTTTGCGCATGGAACAAGACCCGTTGACCTCCTATCCTTCTTCTAGCCTTTGGCTCTTAGTTGATGGAATTGGTAGCGACATAGCTACTGGGCTTCTGGTATGTAATTAACAAGGGGGAGAAAACGGAGAAGCGGCATCATGATGGCGTGCATGATACAAAAAAAGTCCGTACATGTTCCACTCCCAGTAAAGGGGTTCCATAACGATATCCCCTTAGTGGGGGGCACACAGTGTGCGTCCGGTGCGTTGATGACCATTCGCGGTTTGCGCAAGTACATTTCTTCATAGCCTTTAATGTCTTTCGGTCCCAGTAGGAAAAAGACGCTGATAGTAAAGGGTGCGAAGGGCAAGATAAGGTTCACTGCAGTTTCCCAAATGAACAGAGCTGATGTGGAATTGTTTGGGATGTCGACGACGTGTCTCTATGATTGGGCCTCGGGGTTTCGATCAACAATGTTAGCTGCCAGAGACAATAGGTGGCGGTGGGCGGTGTGTCATCTCTATTTTTGGAAACTGAGATATTTCTGGAGAGTTGGCCCATGTTGACAGTAGGTTGGCCTAAATTAACGGGAGGAGAAGAGGAGCAGAATGACACAGCCAGCGACTGGTTGTTAAGTTTGCCCGAGCTCGTTTCAGAGGCTTACCCTGGTCCATAATTTTTTTTAGGTTGTAGCGCAAGTATGTGCTGTTTTCGTGGTTGACCCGATGAGCATCGGGCCACAAAGACCCATGCGCGGGAGAAGAAAAAATTCTACCACGAAGCTTGCATTAGGTCGCTTGAGGGATCAAATACCCATGTCGAGAAGCTATCTGGGATAATGTAAGCTGTCGGTCTAAAAATATCGTATCACATGCGGCTCTCATCGAAGGTCTTTTCGGAAACGTGATCTTCTGTCGTTACGACCTGTTACGCCGCAAGGAAGCGGTAACTTGCGATGCCAACAAGGTCAATCCCAAAGAGCAAACTACGACATAGGCAGCGCAATTGACCGAAAACGACGGTCGTTGTTGCTTCTAGCAAGTTCTATGGATGTGTTTGTTTCACGCGTTGCTGACTGATGTTGATGATCGGGGTGAGCAAGCAGGTTCTCATGGACCCTAGCTGCCGCAATGCGGCAAGGGACCTGGTCAACGAGAAAATCCGAGAAAAACATGCCTGCCGCCTCCTAACGCATACTACTTTGTGGAAAGCCACATAACGAGGTCCAGGTGCGCCCGAACGCGGAAAGCGACACCTGCGATTTGCGGCGAGTTAAACGCTCAATATGAAGAGCTGGGGTGATTGGAAATTACGTGTACGGTACCTTTTGTTGAGGCCGTACTCGGCGACGCGGCTAGCGATGGATTACGTGTGGCGAGTGAGAAATGACACCGAGTTCGGAGACACTAAATAACAGCAACACATCTCTCTCTCACCTCACCCCTCCCTTCCATTCCTCCTCACCACACCCATGCACTCGTACACTCACACCGCCAGACGCAACAACACCACCCACGTCCCTCTGCCCCCGGCGAAACACCTCGGCGAGGATGTCCGCAAACCTCCTAAAACCTCCAATCGCCTTTCTTTATCTCTCTGGCGCCTCCAACTCTGGTTTGAATGCACCTTTGGTCTCACTGTCATGGAGCCCTGGGAACGAATGGTCGTCCGTGCGTACCTCGCCCGAACTAGCTTGAACCGAAGAACAACACCCGTCGATCTAATCTATTTTACTCTTAATTTCATTTAGTGTCCTTTTTCGCGATAGTCTCTTTGCTCGTGTGCACCGGCCTCGTCCGCTACTTCCCTCAAAAGCTTGAGGGCCTCCAACGAAGGACGATGTACTACCTCTGGGGCCACGCTGACGAGCTCCCCATTCAGCTTCATTTATCATAGATGGTGGGTCATTTCCGACTTCCTGCCATCCGTATTCCCGTGCGGTTCTCATGCCGCTTCGCCCCTCCCAGCCGCCTGCCCATCTTCTTGGCCGGTACACGCAGGCCTGGGGGTCATGACCAGCTAACGTTGCACACGATGCCAATGCCATGGCCATGTCGACGTTCCGCCCGATATCATCACATCAGCTTCATCGTCACCAACAGCCCCGCGGGAACCGGAGGAGAATCATAATCACGTTCAATTTTAGCTCACAGAGTCCGTGTTCCGACTCATTTCCGGATTCTCCCAACCTGTATCCATTTGTCATCCTATTTTGTCCCCACTTTCAAGTAGGGGTGCTCGAATTGTTGTAACTCCTTCCTAGCCCTTGTCGCATCTTCTCCCGGGCTCTTTCGCCGTACTTCATCCCTGTCGCAACCCACAAACAACCACTTTGTAACCGCTTCCAACAAAGCTGTAGTATTTTTGAACGTCCTATTCTAAGCTCACGCGGTATTCTTACCTCGACAAGATGCCTCGAACGCATTCAGTCAAAAGCACGTCATCGATCTCCAGAATTTCTGGTTGTAATGTGGCATGTGATGTTTGCAAAGCATCAAGCAAACATCACCGCAAACAGAAGTACTGTATCAACTTTGCCAATAAAAGTACAGCGGCATGGCACATACTCTACTATACAAGATAAACATATATTACACGCAGTAGCCCGCTCTGCAATATTTTTTGACATTCAACAAATCACCAGCCAAAGACCCTATAGTTAAAGAAAATGACATCAGTTTTTAGAAAATTAGAAAAGTGTGTCACAAACTCACTCTTCGTGGACCTCAATTCCACCAACCCGATTCCTCCTCTCACCATCCACAGTCGCAACAGCATTAACCACATCTCTAGCCAACTCTACGGGTCCACAAACACCCACAATGACACCAGTGATCTCCTGGATATCCTCCTTCTCCCTCCCCTCAATAGCCTCCTGCAACTTCTTCACCTCCCTCGTGCTATAATGCCCAAGTCCATTCACGTGATGTGATTCCGCAGCACGATGACTTCGCGATCGCCCGACACGACCCTTTTCGGATTTATCCCCAACTTGGATATCTAGCACGTCGAAATGGGTTCCGATCGAGAGCGCTTTTGATACGGCGTAATCTATGATCTTGGCGATCCGTGGACGACCGGGGGAGAGTGTGAGACCGGGGATGGATGGGACGGACGGGGTTGTGAGGCTTGCGCGGGTGTAGTAGACGGATATGCGGAGGGGTGTGAATACGGATTGGTTGATGAGTGCTGCGAGTGTTGGGAGGAGAGGAACTAGGGAAGCTGAGGAGCGGCAAGAGTCAGGGGAAGGTAATGTGGGGATGGGGGGGGGGTTGGGCTCACCGGGATCGGGTACAACCCAAATCAACTCGATCGCTTTCACGCTACTCATCCCCCTCAAATCTTTCGCGACTAGATCCTTAACGACACTCAAACCAAAAGTGATACCACTACCACCGACAATAATCACCGCAGCTGAAAAACTCGCGAAATTCGTATGTCCGGGACCACCTTGCGGTAACAGTCAGCCATCAACACGAAAACCACGAGTCCCACTCGAAATGAATGAACAATACACACCATAAGGCCCTTCAACCCAGAGCTTCACCTCCCGTCCCATAAACCCATCCACATACCCACTCATCTTCGCCATCTCAAACAACCTATTCGTCCACCTCCCAGTCCTCTTACACATCAACACCATACCCTCCTCTCCACCACCCCCTCCCCCCTTCCTGCTCTTCCCGCCGTTACCAATCAAAGCATCTGACGCACCAACGGAGGCAATAGTAAAAGGGTGCATTTCGGTCCAGCCGAACCACCCTAAACCGGTTGTCAAAACCCTTACTCGGACGTGTTGACCTGCACGCCAGCCAGCGTTGATATTGGGAACTTCGATCCTTGTGAGGTCTAGTTCTGGGAGAGGTCGGATGGTTGCTGTTGTGATGCGGGTTTTGATGATGCGGAGGATGTAGTCGAGGGCGAAGAGGCCGAGGGTGGCGAGGATGTAGGGGAAGAGTTCGGGTTTGTGGAACCAGAGCTGGTGGAGGGGTAGGGGGTTAGGAAGGGATTGGATGGGAGGTGGTTGGGTAAGTACGTACACCAGGCAGGAGAAGCGAGAAGCAGAGGATGTGTGTTGCTATGAATATGTTGTAGGCTCTTTGTCTCCAAAATTGGAGAGAGAAAAGCCAGAGGACGTCGAAGCAAATGAGGGCTAGGAGACCCCAGGCATTTTCGGGTCGACGGATGGAGGTCGTAAAAGTGCCGGCCAGCGACCACTTGTATGCTAAATAAGGGTTAATTGAGAATAAGGACATCTTCGATAGCATAAAGGTCATGAACGGCTCACCGAACCCAATTCCGTGCAAGTTTGCTGCCAACACCACGATTCGTCCCGCGAATCGGTGAATGAAATTGAGCTGCTTCTATTTTTAGCCACTCGGCTCCAAAGATAGGATCAGCAAGCAACGTACCCTTTCATACCCCATTCCAAAAAGCATCCCCAATACATTATTCTTCGTTCCATATGCCATCACAAACGGCAGCTGGGCAACCGATATCCACCCCAACCGGTTATAATCCACGAAGGGGTTAGACTTGAAAAAAGTGGCATAAATTAAGATCCAGCAGTAGGCGGTTAGGATAACGACTTGTCCGACAGAGTACTTGAGTGTGAAGCGATGTCGGAGGGTGGGTAGCGTCCAGCGCAGGAATGAAGGGCATGATGCGATGTGTGTTGGGTATTGCATTTCGATCTCGCGTCCCATTGCGTCTACTCTGCGGAAATTCTGTTGGTGATACGCCAGCGTATGTGATTCGTCGGAGGTGATGTCGTGAGGGTTTTCTTGGGAAGTGGGGGATTGGGGTTGGTTAGGGGGAGGGTAGGCATTGTGGTAGGCTTGAACGATCTTTCGTGAGCGGGATGCGGATCTGGCGGGACGGTAAGGAACGTGACGGAGGATGTGTCCACTGAGCCATTCTGGAGAACCGAAGAGTGCGATGGCTCTGGGTAGTCTATAGAGAAACACAACTCCAAGGATGGCGAGAATAAAAATATTGATGTGGAATAGAAAAGGGAATGAGTTTCGTTGTGAGTTGGATGAGGTGCGCTCGGAGCCTAAGGCTGCAAAGGTAGCGACCTGGTCCATGGTAATGAGAGGAGGGCCACGTCCAGGTGTTATAGATAACTAGGGAACGAAGAGGTGAAAAAGGAGGAAGGAGATGGAGACGGACACCAAGTCAACGAGTCTTCAAATAGAGAGGAAGACCGCCCCCGCCGTCAAGGAAACAGGAAAACTGTGTGCCGCTACCTTGAATGAAGGGCTCATCGTGACTAGGACCCAACACCATTTAAGTGGTGAGCTGGACCAAGAAAACGAGGCTCAACCCTACAAAGGTAATGATCGATCCCCTTTCCTTATTGGATCCCAGCTTGCCGTCATTCTATTCATTCTCGGTCTCGCAGGAAACATCCTTCCGCACAACGGAATGCAGATGAGCTTAGTATCCATATCCTGGCTCATGCGTATTGCGATCGTTGAGGGCCACGGCCGTGCATCGCCTGACACTCACCTAGAGTTCGTACTATTCATGAAGAGCAGCCAGTCATCGCAGAGGTTGGCTGCGGACGAAGCCATGTAACAGGCACCAGCCAGAAGGGGACTCCCTAATTTGGTCTCGAAATTTAGCCTCGAGGAAAATTTCCAATTCATTGGATTCCAGTTGGATTCCGACGACCTGCAATTAAGCTCACACGTGCCGGGACCGCCGAAGGAATCTCCACGCTTCCATGCCGTCCGCTGTCGATCTCGACTCGCCACTCAACGCGTTTGGAACAAGGTGAAGAACATAGTAGTAGGGCATCGTTCACGCCCTCCCGTCTCATGCTCGCTAGAAACACAAAACAACTTCTTTTGTCAAGCAGTTGAACATCCAGGTGGCATGTCTATTTTTGGTTACAGCCTCGTGCATTCGCGGCCCGAGCGGATGCGGGGGGCGGAGGGTGAGGATATTTATATCTCTCATCTCTTTCTGGAAATTCCTCGAGGCTTTTGCTTTAGGGGTGGTATCAATTCTATACGCCATGCTCTCCAGGGCAACGTCTTGGGGGACTTCTGAACAAGAATGCGGTACAACGGCGCTGTGCCTGCGCCCTGACGCCCAGAGAAACGTCAGGGTGTATATGTGGCTCGTCTCAATATGTGCTCGAGTCCATGAATACGAGTGCAGAACCTCCATGTTGAGGCTTTTGGGCTGGATACATGTACTTGCCTAGACTCGATGCGCGACCGGTATCGCCTCGCATTTGCTTTTTACCCATTTGCAACTACAGAATCGAAAATAGCACATCTCCAAGGATGCGAAACCAAGTAGCACCACACTATAGTGAAACCTTGGCTTTAAGACAAGACTCATTGTAGTCGCCGCCTTGATGGTGTCAATCGACATGGCCGTATCTGGGTTCTGATGGATGGAGTCGATTCGAACATACATGCTTACAGCGAGGATCGCGAGGGAACAACAAACTAATTATTATCGATCAGACAGACCTAGGAGTATGGAGGCGATGGAGCACCACACTGCCTAAATGAAGTTGCGGGGATACCCGCTGCCTTAGAAAAGGATCATGAAGGATCATCCCGTCGCGATCAGATAAGCCGGCAACCCATCCATTGATCTAATCTTATCTCACCGGACAAATTTCTGATCATCTTCCACGTCGCGACAGATGACTCGTCCCCAATTTCTCCCATAGAGAAAGCTCATTCAAGGGACGATTAGCCACATACTTAGAACTGTGATCCATTTGGCTATACTTTCAGGCCCTGGTCGTGGATAACGCAGTAGCCCTCCCACATCAACTCATCATCAACCCATCGGGTTCCACAGTTCTACGTGGTGCCTACTACGCCGGACATCTAACAGAGGTACGTCGGTAACTCAACACATATATATGTATCAACCACGGTCACAACTCGACTACATGTTTTCGGAATACCCAGTTTTACGGCTGCTGGAAACTTATACCTTCTGGTATCATTCCACCCGTCCAACATTGATTAGTGATTAATCTCAGCAATGCGAAGCACAGGCCGCCCCTGCCTACTCCAAGTTTAAAGCCCCCCACTCATTCAGCCACTCTCCTTCAGACAACACCAACCCGCCAACTCAAACAATGGCTCCTACAACGAAAGAGTATTCCATGGAGACTTTCCGACCTCTCCTCGCCCGCCTAGTCCAAACTCCAGAGTACTTCAGCCCCAACGATCTCAAAGAGGCCCTCAACCACCTCTTTACTCCTGATGTCTTGCACCCGGCACAAATCGGGGCGTTGCTCACCGCCCTGCACATTCACAGGGTTGAGCGCCGGCCTGAATCTCTCTCTGCTGCTGCTGCAGTACTCCGCGAGCGTGCGCTTACCGCTGCGATTGAGGACATCGACAAAGACTTTGTTGTCGATATTGTTGGAACCGGCGGTGATGGATACAATCTTTTCAATGTTAGTACTACAGCTGCTATTGTGGCAGCTGGGGCTGGCGCTCGCGTTGTCAAGGTTCGTTTCATTCTCAGTCTAAACTCAAAGTTAGGTTGACGAATGTCCTACGCTCCACAGCATGGTAGCAGAGCTTCCACCTCTTCTTCTGGTTCAGCAGACCTTCTTGAATCCCTCGATTGCCTCTTCACCGCCCCGAGTCCAGGCACGCCCCTCCCGATCAGGAGCATCCCATTTACCTTCATCCTGGCACCACATTACCACCCCGCCATGGCGTCAATCGCATCCTATCGTAAAGCCCTCCCCTTCCGCACCATGTTCAACGTCTTGGGACCCCTCATTAATCCCGCACGTCCTCGGGGTATGGTCCTGGGAGTAACAGAGAAAGAAATCGGCTACACTTTCGCACAATCGCTTCGCGAAGGTGGCGTGGAGCGTGCTTTGGTCGTTTGTGGGTATGAGAGGATGGATGAGATTAGTTGTGCTGGTCCTACGTGGGTGTGGGAGTTGAAGGATGGAAATATCACGGAGGGGACGCTTACGCCTGAGGATTTTGGGTTGAAAAGGCATCCGTTGACAAAAGTCGCTGGTGGTGGACCGGAGGAGAATGCGGAGACTTTTAAGAGGTTGCTTGATTCTGGAGGGAAGGTCCCTGAGGATCTTACGCCCGTGTTGGAGTTTGTGTTGATGAATGCTTCGGCGTTGTTGGTTGTTGCTGGGATTGCGAAGGATTATAAGGAAGGTACTGAGCTTGCTCGTCAAAGTGTTTTATCGGGAGCGGCGTGGAGGGCTTTGGAGATTTTTAGGGATGAGGGACAGAGGGCTGCTGGTATGTTTGTGGAACATTCGTCCTGAGGTTCTTGGAGCTAATGCTACTTTGCGCAGCCGAGGTCCAGCAATAAGCAGATACCCTTGCACCAGAAATATCCAATGGATTAACAAACTATCTATCGGTCATATACGTTAGACTAACTTCATAGGGTTCTGTTGCTCGATCAAAGCTTCTAGCACTTCTGTAACCGAGTACAGGGGACGGCGTGACACCTGGTGTGAAGCGCTATGTATTATAAAAATAAAGAATAAGTTTATCGAGCAACCCAAGATCACTTTGGTTCTGCAACAGTTCCACAGGCTTTGCACTTCCTGAGGCCTTCATTATCCTGCCAACGCCGGATCACGGGTTTCAACTGAGATCCCAAGTCTGTGACATGGAAAGCTTCTTCATAGATGATCGTAGGTTTGGTATGAGCCGGGGAACGGCAGTACCATCTGAGCCGGTCTAGAATCTCCCCTCAGCAATACTCATCAGCGAAATGCGAGGGAAATATTTTACCTAGAGATCCCTCTGGGCGAGTGCGCTCGACGACGATTCCAATCGTGTTGGCAAAACGAACAGGATTGTGCGGTGTGTTCGCTACTCGCCATTAGTTTCATGGGTCCTTGAGAAACGGAAACAGAAGCACCTGGTAACAAGAACATCTCGCCCTCTTCGATATGGATATCCTTGAACTCCCCATCATCTACAACTCGTAATAACATTCCACCTTTATACTGGTAGAACCATTCCTGTTTCGATGGCCGTCAGATGTCGGATGCATTCTGGCTGGAATTGGACGCCCGACCTCTGTCTCGTTGACGTGGTAATCATTCCTTTCGTTCGGCCCACCGACAGCCATAATCACGTAGTCTCCACCTCTGTAGATACAAAAGTTGTTCACCGGAGGCTGCAAGAGATGTGTATTCTCTTTCAACCATTTTGGAAAGTTGAGCGGCTGAGCGAGGGGCATCGGTGGGGCTTGTAGTGGACACAGGTGGGAGAACGCCAGTAGTCTGTGCACTTTTATAACTGCCACCTGTGCTCAAACACTCCCAATATCACCACTATCATCTGATGCATATGCTAATTCTTTCATCATTATCTTATCTGTCAGCTGAAACTCCTTGACCTTAATGAGTTTCAGAGCACGTGATGGCAGGAGGGAATCACGTGGAGAGAACACACGTTGTGGTCCAATGGTCAAATTTGGGTTTCGCTTCCCCGATTCAACACCACACACACACACGCACCCCTTTGTGCTCGTCAAACCGCCCGTCTGAATCCTCATGGCAGCCGAACCTCGACATTAGCTCAATCACTGATAACAGATCAAGTTGACGGAATCTATCGCTTTTTGTTTTCTTCCCAACTGGGACTTTCGAAGATGGTTTCTACAGCATCGACTGCTGCTCAGGCTAGTGAGATGGAGAAGAAGAGGAAGCAGACGTTGGAGAGGGCGAAGGCTAATCATGTCAGTGTGTTGTGCTTTTTGCTTTTGGGAGTTGAGATGTTGATGGCGTTTGGCGATCTACATTATCTAGCTCTCGAGACAGTTGCAGATGCGGTTGCAGTATGCGAGATTGAAAGTTGAGCATGGTTGGGTGTGTGTTTTGTTTTTGATCCGTAACTCATATTAACGCTAATGGTTCTGTGTACAGCAAAGACAGAATCTTAACGAAGTGGAAAATCTCTACTTCCACCACTCCCACCAACGAGGGCCAAAGCAATACCTAACGTCATCCACTTTCCCAGCTGCTACCCAAAACGACACTTTTGCCTCCTCGTCATCCAAGTTTTCTGAGTCATCATATAAGTCATGGCTCAACTCCCTAAACCGACCTTCTACCTTGGACACCGTTCTGGACGGCTCGAGCCAAGAAAACAGTTCAGGCAGGGATAGCCTGGTTATAGGGGCCCCAACACCTGTAGGGCCTCCATTTCAGACTTCGCTCGGCCCGCAGAACATGTCGAACGTCCCTTCAATTCTGCTCACGTCGGCTGAGACCAGTTCCTCTCAGGTATCACAAAGCTCGAATGCGCTCGCCCAAACGCCGACGGAGGATCTCCAATTTACAGCCTCCCCTCAGAACGGAAATACCGCTGCCGATAACTCTACAGTATCTAATCTCTCCACCCAGACTGCTTCTGGTGTCTCCGCCTCCCTCCCAGGGAGCAACACATCTGTATCCGCCCTACCGCAACAACCTGCTCAACTTCCGACGTCGTTACCGTTCACCAACAGGAGTCCTAGCCCCACCCCAGTTTCTGTTGCATCGACCCCAGTGTCCGCCTCCAAAACAAAGAAACCTCCCTTGGGTCATAGGAATACGACAACACTGACGGCGAAAGATATGTTGAACTTCAATTCTACGTCTTTGACGTACGATTCATTCTGGTCTGGACTACAGTCCAAGTCTTACCCTACGCTGAAGAATGGAGCTTCGCCAATGGGGCCAGGGACGTCGACAGGGAGTTTTTCTAATACGACGACTGCGAATACTGCGAATGCATCGGCGCCTAATCAACCATCTACACAGAATCCTGCATCAGCGTTAATACCGCCATCGACACCTTCCTCCCCATCAGCAGTCTCATACTCTCAAACCTTATCTACATCCGGATTGACCACACCTACGCCCACACCAACATCGTCACTACCTTCACTACCAACGACATCAACACCAGCACCCCCCTTGACTGATTACATCGCTGCTTGGGGCTTTGGAGCCTCCGCACAGCAACAAGGCATTCCCACGAATTTGATACCAGCTTCTCTTCTTGCTAATCCTGCTGCCTTTCCATTTCTCGCGAACTTAAGTGCGTCGTATGTCAATGCCGGTGGGGGACAGAATCATACACCAGGTGTTGGTGTGAATGGGGATGGTGCAAGCCCAGGAACGACGAATCCAGTGGCTCCAGCGGGTGTATCTGTATCTACACCCGCACCTGCACCGCCTGTTGTGTCGGCGTTCGTTGGGCAGCAGGAGAGTTGATTCTTGATTTTGTGATCTGCGTTGTTTTTATCGTGGATGACAGTGTGAGGAAATGGTGTTTGTGTCATGGTGTTTATTGCCCTGCTTAATTTCATATTAGCCTTCGAGTCTTGTTTTAAAGCAATATCAAGAATTCTAGTAATATATCGCATGGGTGGAAGATTGAAGCGTATTTGTCATTTTGGCTCCTCTCCACTGATGTATACTCTGTTTGTCCCCATTTCTAAGGTTTTCGCCATTCACTTTGGACAGCCTGAGGAATAGCATCCGCGGATGCGGTGCGTTGTAAGTCATAGTTCTTCCCTTCTCCCGACACCGACTGGGTTTTTCGATGATCAATTCTCAGTTGCGAGTTTCAACTAGAGAGTGGCTTATGGTTGAGAGTCTGGACATTCGAAGAGTACAATGAAACTTATGTGGTAAATGACCACTCCTGAATCAGCTCATCCGAGTGAATCTGACTAGATCTGACTGCTAATAAATTTCTCTTGTTCATAGACACTCTCCTTGCCAGGTTGTGATATAGGTTACGAGCAATCCGTGACGTCATATCGCCCAACGACACTAAATGCTGCCTCGCATACACACATCCTCTGATTACCTCCCTTCAGTCCTTCGCTATATTCAACCAGTTTGTCGCCGATCTGACCACGCCTCCCCCGACCTGCTGGATTATAGCATAACTTCTGACCATTTTCCTGGTCTCCGATCCCACATTCACAAAGGGAAACCTTACGCCATGCATCGATTGAAGTAATTTCAAAAGAAATCCCCAGAAGATGTACTGGGGCTCTGAATATCGTAGGTTACGGGAATATCAAGGGCTGCTTGAGGCTATTACCTCGACTAAAGACTTGCCGTCTTCCGGTTAGGTTGACTCTGTTGGATGTGATTCGAATGAGTGCTAGGCAAGCGCGCCAACTGCGCCCGAACCTCCCCAAACCCTGTGCCACTCCGACTTCTTAGTTCACGGGAAGCACCGATCAAAAGAAGCTGCCTCAGGCTCGATTCGCAGGCGCTGTCTGGGACATTGACTCCAGAGTTGGTAAAGGTCCTCATGGTGTTTGTACGGACCTTGTACAAGGTCCTGAGGCATGCATCGCGACTTGAATTGGTGTCCACCGAAGCCAGAACGCTACTGAGCACAACGCCTATACCGTGAGGTAACGAACCCGTGAGAGAGCGGGAACCGAGAATCTGGAAGCATCATTTGCACCAAACCTCGTGCCAACAATCGAACCTCCGATTCGAATAAATTCTGACCTTCAACAAGCCGGTGGCCCTACCCACTACTCACTGGTGGGACCTCAAGCTCGGCTACCTCGAATAAAGTAATCCTTTAGGTCGTTCCAAATTACCTTAGGTATTCATCATGGTCTCGTTTTCCCATCCTCTTGTGCTCTCGGCTGGTTGCCTCATTGTCGTGCGGTGACTGGACATGTATGTCCGAGAACGCAAAGAAACCCAAATCACCTTCCACTGCCCTCCGGACCGAGGGGATACCCTATCACCGGGAACCTTTTCGACCTGTCTCTCCATAAACCATGGCTTGTGTATAACCATTGGTTCAAGTCATACGGTCAGTGGTACCGCTATCTCTGGCCTTGAGGTTGTCTCATCGGCTAACCCACAGGCGATATGATTTACCTTAACGTTCTGGGACGTGGCTTTTTGATCTTGGGAAGCCTGGAGACACTTTCGAGAAACGTTCGAACAATTACTCTGATCACCCACCCATGCCTATGATCGTTGACCTCTAAGTCATTCGCGCATTGCACATTGACATCCGTTGAAGCCTTGCCTTCCTAGCATGGGGACGGATTTCAACTTATCATTGATGCCCATGGTTCATGGTGGCGCCGCGATCGTCGTACATTCCACGAGGGAATGGCCCTTCCTTCTTTCTGTGAAGACACTAAGGCATGAGGACAAAGGCAGTTGAAATAACTCTCACCATCTGCGCTTCGACTAGCTCAAACGGTTCATTGAACACCTTACAGTTTAGGTCCCGATAATGTTTACCTTTGCGATTCCAATCGGCGCCCGGGAGCCAACTCGGGATGTATTTTATTATTGGAAACACATCGACAAGGAAGTGTCCTGGAGTTGCTGCTTCGGAAATACCTTGGAGGGCATCCTCAGCGTTCTTGACGTATTTATCGTCCGTTCCGGAGGAAGGCGCGGGCACTGGAAAGCTGAGTGGGCCTATATCTGCTCACTACGTTTGAGTTGAAATAATCGATCTGTACCCAACTAATCGAAATTTTACCTGAACAGGGACACCCTGATCGCATGGAAGAAGAAGCGATTGCTATGAGTACATGTGCTGTGGCCTATGCTGGTTAGTCATTTTTTAAACTACCCCGAACCTTCAAAGGCTCATCCATATTGTAGGTGGAGCTGACACTGTAAACGCCTTCCCCTGTAATTCACTCAATTCTTGCTGATCCGTGCAGTGGCGGTTCCAGACCGTCTCCGTGGTGCAGACATTCTTCCTTGCGATGTGTTTATACCCGGAAGTACAAAAGGAAGCTCAAGCCGAGCTTGACAAAATTCTTCGGGACCTTCTTCCGGTATTTCATAATCGCCCCTCGCTACCCTACATCAATGCCATGGTGAAGGAGACCATACGTTGGCAAACTGTTGCACCCATGGGTAACGCCACATCAAGCTTTCTCGCCACTCCGCTCACACAGAACGTTAGGTTTTGGACATTCCTCTACGAATGCTGATGAGTAGAATGGTTATTACATTCCCAAGGGAAACCCTCGTCCTTGGGAGCATCTGGTTCGTCAGCATTTTCTTGGAACGTCTTCGAGACTCAATATAGCTCATGGTCTGTAGGACCATCCTGCGTGATCCACGAATTTTCGCGGACCCTGAGGAATACATCCCGGATCGTTATTTGAAAGATCCATGGGTTAACTTCTTCCCGGGGCCTTGGCAATTGCAAATCGAATGACATTAACAAATTACAAATACTGAGTCCAATAGTTTTGGATGATGCTTCACCGGCATTGACCCGAACCCCCCAGACGGACCGCGGATCAGAACTGCTTTGGTCTTCCACACTACACACGCGACTACAAGGCTCAAAAACATTTATGAGAAAGTTCGAGTTAGAACCAGCAAGCCGACACGTTGTAGACGCCTTAAGGCTAGACGAGACACGCACTCTACACACCCTACACTGTTTCTTAGTCTTCCACCTCTTTCGCCCGTCTATACGCTTGGACCGCCTGCCTAATCCCGATTCCAGACGTACTACTGGCAAGGCGCGGGTCGACGCCACCTAATCTACACTTCCATCCCACCCCATTCCCCGTTCGTTCCGGGTACACATCCCCTACGAGTTCAGACTCCTGTGATCCATACTACAGCCATGGTGCCATACATCCCACCAGAACTCACAGACCTAATCATCCACAAATGCGCAACTCCTACAACCACCCCCACCTCAACCAACGATTCAGCAAACAGACAAGCCAGAACCACCCTCCTCAGCTGCAGCCTCGTGTGCAAAAGCTGGGTTCCCACAAGTCGCTCCATCACATTCTCCCATATCACCCTCAGATGTACTCCCGAGGACCTACGTTCCTTCGCGAATTTGGTCACCTCTCCGATATGTACCTTCCACCAAATCGCGCGAGAGATCAACTTCGTGATTACCGATGCAAAACCGACAGTATATATATCCAGCTTCGCGCTCCAAAGCCTATTCTCAGACATCCTAAAATATCTCCGTCCAACGTCGATCACCATTACAGGAGGAAACCAAGAAAAACCTCCAAAGCCTACTCTGATCCGTGAAGCACTCCGCGTCGCGTTCAATCAATTGTTTCATACGGCCAGGTCTTGGATCGCACCAAATTCCCTAACCCTCGCCTCCCTCCTCTTCGAATCTTTCTCCGATATGACCCTGCTCCTCCGCTCTTTCCCTGGCATCACTTCTCTCCACCTTCACAACCTCTCTTTCGTGTTATCCAACCTATCACCACACCTTCCCCTCCAACACCTCGAGATCCTACACATGGACGGGAGCCAGACGATTCCAATGGTAATAACTTGGTTAATGTCTTTCCCCCAAATATCGGCACCGCCTATCAGAGAGGTTACGATGAACAATATTTCACAATCGAGGGTGTTGCCTTACTTGGTCGGGTACCTGTCTTCCAGTCGAGGTGTGTTGGAACGATGCGAGGTCGGGTTTGAAGAGGGGTGGGAAACCAAAGGACTGGGTACGTCCATTATTCTTCTTCTGTATCCGGGAGCTAAACGGGCTGAACGAACATTTTCAGAATTACTGAACAAAATATTACAGGATAGCGGGAGAAATATTGGTGACTTACCAGTTGTGATTATCAAGAGAGCTGGCGGCCCGATAGCCTGCATTGATACGAAGAGGGTCCATTAAACCTCCTCGATGTCGTCGCTCTCCAGCCAGTTACCACTCGCCCCGTCGTCTCCTGCATTGCCAGGTTTCGTGGTTACCCCGATATCCATTGCATCCTCCACGAGAACCTGATCTTCACCGCCAACCGCATCCTCATCCACCTGTTGCCCTTTCTGTCCGCCGTTGTTCGTGAACACGAATTTTGAGAATAGTGAATGTGAAGGCGGGAACCCTTCATTCCTCAAACTTCCTCCCTCGTGCGCTTGCTTCAGTCTTAACACTGCCCCTAGCTCCAATGCCACTTCCAGTTTACTCCATCTAGAAGTGTCCTAACCAAAAGCATGCACGTACATTAGCTTTTCGTGTAGTACCCGAATAGAATATTCCAAGAGACGTACGTTAGTTAACGATTCAGCCGAGCCAAAACCTCTGTTCATGGTCATCCAATACCTCGTATCATTCACGGCTTCCCAAGCCTCCTTCTCCATAGCAATATAGTCGAAGTATTCCGGTTTGAGGATCTTCTGAGAGCGGCGCGGGACAGGTGAGGGAAGGGAGTGTAGAGTACCAAGCGTAAGGAGGTGGAATCGATGAGGATTGGCTTGATACCACTGTTATGAAGTTATGAACGACTACAAAGAAAGGATGGGAGAAGAAGGTCACTGACCATTTCACCACCACTGCTGTCCACCCAGCTGAGCCAGTCGATTACACCTTGACATTCATCAAGGTCCTCGCAAAATTGAGGATAATTTTGGTGGATGTAAAGCGAGAAAAGCGAAGAGTCAATCGGGGAATCCGCATATAATGACTAAGAATTACCGGGTTCAGTGGGGAACAGGATAAACCGGACGAACGTACATCAACATCCACTCGACTCGCCTTCCTCTCGTGTTCTTTAAGGTGTGCCGGCAACTTAGGTGGGTCCTTGATCCTCGCATCCAACTCTTTCTCCCTTTTCACATCCTTCGCTGTCGCAGACGCACTCGGCGGATCGCCTTTGCCTAATCAAATTAACTCCTAATTAGCTCACCAGTTCGACGAATCAGAAAAAAGGACCCTACGCTTGTTATACAGAACTTTTCCAAGCAAATGGAAAAGAGCCAAACCCGATTCCCGCTTCGTGGTGGCTTCCATCAACATTGTCGATGCAGGAGCGCGCTTCCTTCTCTTGCCGGCTATACAGCTGAACTGAAGTGTCACAATCGCGCTTCTTATGTCCCCATTGGCAGATTCGACGATCATATCAAGAGTTTCTTTCGTTGGCACAACCAGACGAGGCTGAGATGAAGAGATTCCGGCTTTAGTGTGTGAGAAGTGTCGGTCGACAAGTCCTGTCAAGGCTTTCTTCATCAGAGTTGGCGCGACTGGGTTGAACCTACACATTCATGAGCATGTCAATACCGAGATATTGTGAGGAGGATGACGGACGCGATTTGCCGGACATAGGGACTCCCTAACAAGTCCCTAGGTAACACAGTCCGAATATCAAGTATATCGCCCTTTTCTCGACCCCAAGCATACCCGCCAGTACCACCCCCACTTGTTAACAACTCGTCCCGCGTCTCACCGCGCACTGTAGCATCACTGATGACGATCACAATTGGGACATGATAATCGGATTGGGACGTTGTCTCGACAAAGGCACGAAGGGCAGAATGGAATTGGGCTTGAGTTTGGGGGTGGAGGATGTTTGGCAGGTCTTCTAGTAGGATGACATGTTTCGGCGACGAGCTGTGGGGGCTGGTTTTCCGTTGGGTAGGAGTGGGAGTGGATGATAGAGAGGTAGGAGTTGAGGGGGACGGGTCGGAGAAGATGCTACGGCAGGTTATGGCTCTATTGAGAAATGCTTCAAACTTGGCGAACGTGGACTCGTAGTCCTCGTTAAACCCAGACGAGGTATCTACGGACCTAGTATCAGACGTCGTAGGATAGGGGGAAAGGCGCACACGCACCCCAGACAGAAGATAAAGCCTCCCCTACAGCGTTTCGCCATTCCAAAATCTCAAAACCCATTTCACGAGCAAGCACTCTGACAGTTGCAGTTTTTCCTGTTCCTGAGGGACCTGTCAAGGCAAGGATCCTCTGTTCATATCTGCATGAGATTGAGTAGAGGAGGAATATAGACTAGAACGCACCCTATATCGTCGCAGCTTCCCCGAAGGACCACCTTCAAAAGCTTCCATAAACCACCGTCGCACATCCTCAACTTTCCGTACATGGACAGCAAGATCAGCCTATATCGAAGAATGAATTTTGCGCAAAAGGGAGAACCAGGGATGGACTTGCCTCGGTGGTTGGTTCATATATGTCCACCCATAGTCTATCATCTGTGATTTTGGAATCATAAGCACGAGAAAGACTACAAATCGGACGGAACGCACCGTGAACTTGTTCCTCCTCGAAATCATCATCCGAAATTTCAATGGCTTTCTCTTTCCCTTTGCGTTTCTTGGCTGGAGGTTCTTGTGAGGGAGGTACCTGTGATGCAGAGGGAGGCTGTAGATTATACTGAAGAACAGAGCAAAACCTCAGCTTGCCTCAAGATCACAAAACGATTTGAGACGTACAGCTGCGAGAGGGTTGAACCGTTTTTGGGAGGTCGATAGTGGTTGGCTTAAGCTTGTCGTGGCTAGCTTAACGACCGCAGGCTTCGTCTTTTGTGGTTTCTTCTGAGTGGACTTTTGAGAGCTTGGGGCCATTGGAGGAGTGGGTCGTAGACGCGACTACGCGTCAATTGATGTCACCTGAACATGCCCCGTGACTCTAATTGTTAGATATTCTGACAATCACTGTGTTCTCTCAACTCCTTAGCACTTTAATTCCATATTGTATTTCCCTTCCATATGACTCACCGGGTCGAAGAGGTTCCTCATTCAATCCCACGTCGATACCGCGGCAACAAGCCTGGAGCCCTAGCACAACCTAGACACCAGGATAAACCCGCAATGTGCAAGCCTCTTTTCACCTCGAGAGAGCAGGCACTTGGAGCTGTATCCAACCACATAAGCAGCCGTCCAATAAAGAAGAAACATTTCAAGTACGAAGTTGAACAGAAGTAAGACACTCTACGCTATTGCGATTACCAAAATACCATGTATTTGTTCACAAAATCCAATATCCATTATTTCATCGCCGCAACAGACCCTTGACTCTCATCGTCGCGGTCTCGGACGCAGTCCTAATAAACCTCCTCACACCACCCTCAGGTACAGGTCCCATGTCTACCTCGCTCTCATCCACATCCAATACCTCAAACGGCACACTCCCATACGTCGAGTAACTCCAACGCGCACTCACACGAGGACTTGCCCCAATACCACGCCCAAATGCTGAATTCGCAGGGCTAGTCTTCAACGGGACGTATTCGCCCAAATCACTCCACCCACGTTCGGTGCCCGATCCGTTGACCATGAAATCCTCATCTCCATTCAGAGTCATGTCCTCCTGCGCCCATCGCACAAGTCTGCGTTCTCCTACCCTAAATTGCGGGAAGTGTTTGGAAACTGGTCTGGTGAGCTGTTTGAGATTTCCAAGGAGGGGTAAAATGGCGTATCCAGCGGATTGGAGGTGAGCGAGGGTATAATGACGTGCTTGAGGAGAAGAGATAAGAATTGACGAAACGATAAGTATGCATCTGAGGGTGAGTAGTTAGCTGAGCTGACGTCCAGGCTGCAAGTAAACCGTGCACTTACCCCACCAATAGGACAACGACTCCTATCAATTGCCGCGATGCACCACCCACAGGAAGGCTATCGTCCCTCAGATCTCCTTCAGGTGGTTCTACATCTTCCTCGTCATTAGGTGCTTGGCCACTCTCCGCTTTGATCATTACACGCTCGGAGGATCCCAAAGGACAGGCATGTCGAGTACGCCATCTCAACACATGCAACCCATCCAGATCGTCCTCATACTCCAACCCTTCTTCGTCATTACACACCATAACCATCCGTACACCTGTCTCCCTACTTGCTAGCCAAAGATCGAATGTTCGTCCTTCGCGAGCAAAGTTCTGTGCATAGATCACTGACGATCCGTCTTCCAAATCGGGCGCAATTGACGTTGCCGTCGTCGTCCGTGAGCCATCACGTTCTGTCGCCCCAAAGATTGTCGTCAACTCCTGCCCAGACAACGCATATATCCAAGAAACCTACCAGCCAGACATACCCAAGTTCCGTCCGGGCACTAAACGACAAGCAGAAGAGCCTTTCGTAAGTATCCCAAACAAGACAAATACGACAGATATTGGGTGAGCAAGAAAGGTATCGTCCACCATGGACAGCGTCCCTGGCCCATACAAACTCGCCGAGCATCCAATACGATGATGATCATTCATTTGACACTCCAGGACCAAAGCGAACATCGCGAGAGACAGTTCCAGAAACCCAATCATTCAAAACTCACCGACTCGGACCCTGATCCTTTCGTACCATCCAACGTCACCCTATATGCCCTTTCCTTCCATTCCTCCCTTGCCTTCGCCTTACCCTTTCTCCCGAACCTGTCCATGTCAACTCGTCCCTTGGTAATCTTATCGACAGAAGCCAAGGGGCAGATATCATATGTCCGACCACGAACTACGAAGCTGCACCCAGCCTTAAAGTCGGCATTAGGAAATACAATGGGATCATTGTCGGAAGGTAGACGATAATCGCGGTGTGTGCTTGCAAGGATGGTGATATCATAAGTGGGCGATGGCAACGATGAAGATGAGGACGATGCGGAGGAGGCAGGCGACGCGGAAGAGAAAGATGAAACTCCGAGTAGCGTCACGATAAGCGCAAATGAATGCGGGGAATGCATCTTCCTGAGACTTGCTGCGCTGGATGTGTATGCGTCTGTATATAGTCGATAGGGCACCTAATGATCGACGATCGAAGGGACGCAGTCGAAGTCTAATGAAAGCGATCGGAGTGTGGGGGTGGACAAAGTTTTCGTTATAGAATGACCCCCTTATGAAGTGAAAGAACCCAGAAGAGGGATGCGGGAAGAACGGGAGGTTCTGAGTACCAGGTACCTGATTAGCGAGAAGATAAATACTGAAAGGCTGTTGCGAGTGGTCAGCCTCCAGCGTGCTCCACAGTACCAGTAGCGCCGATGGGGGCCGGGGAGACGGTAGGAAAAGACTGTGATGTTTAATAATCGTATTACTAGCACCAATATGACCCCTCATAACCCCAACTGTCGGCAACTGGCACCCCAGGCTGACTTGCAGAAGGAAAAGGAAAGTCACGGTTTTACTCGATCACGCTTCGGCACCAACAGCTTTGATTAGGAAGGTCAGGATACCGTTTCGTTCCAGAAGACACCAGTTAGGAAACGAGGGCCATTTTGAGTCCATTGGCGTTGATCAGAATATATCATTTTTCTTTTGTGTGACTGAACGAATTGGTGTATTATCGCATATCAACCGACAATGCAGTCGTGTCACAGACGTTAACGGGACCGCGACTGGTCATTTCCATTTATTAATGGATTGTACCATGTGCCTCTTTCCATTTATTAATGGATTGTACCATGTGTTTCTTTCTCATCCTCCTTCGGCCGCTTGCGCCTGCTATTCTCCGCTCCTAGAGCCTGAGTGAACAGGGAGGTCGCATCTATTCGGATATGTGCCACTGTCGGCTGCTCCACAACCACTTAGAGCTCGCCATGCAGTTTGAAGCTAAAGTGCTTTACTTGATAATCGGAGCCTTGTTGTTTATTTGTTTATCAGATATTGAATCAGACTATTTCATATCTTACACCCTTCCCGAATGATAGAAATTCCAACCTCGCCTCCGGCCAAAGACGAAAGTTACATATCCATTGACGAGACCTCAACCCCAATGAGAAGTTCGTCGAGCCTGACGGACCGGGAGGGAGCGTGCCGGAACCATCAGTTCTGATGGGAAAATCCCGTCGACTGTGACCGAACATGTCGACAACTGGGTCCATTGATACTACCTTCATCGACGCACACCGACCACCACTGAACCTCGACAAGCCATTCACATTATCTCGTAGATATCTGAATGTCTTTATTCCACTCAATAAATCTTTTTCTCCATCTACTGCCACCTCGAAATGGATAGACTAAGTGAGCCTACAAAGCCATACCGGGACAACAAGGGCGACTACTGGTGCAACTGCCGCAGATCCTGCAAGGGGACCTGGACAAAGGTAGCTCAAAGCACGTTCTATTCTCATAATCCAGTCAACGAGGCCACGAAAATCAAGATGGCACAGCAAAAGGCTCGAAGAGTAGCAGGAAACCAGCAGCGCAGTACAACAAAGAAACTACGAGGTCTTTTGACTCCTGCAACAAACGATGGCACGTTCATGGAGGTTCGGATGCATCTGAAAGTCACTGGACCATAACTAACACTTTTTAACCAGGAGGATCCTTTCCTTCGCAACGATTTTCATCCCTACATTCCACCAAACCCTACCCCACAGCCTGAGCCTGAGCCCGAGCCCGAGCCCATACTCGACCCACCACTACTTCCAGGGCCAACGTTGCCTGACGAAACTGATCCACTCGATTCGTTTGCTGGCATCAATGTCACGCACCAAGAGCTCCAGTACGCGAAAACCTTTATTAACCTTCTAAATACAGCATCCTTGGAGAACTGTGGCCTCCCTGATGATGTCGTTGAGTCACTGCAAAATCCCAGCCCTGACTTATTGGATCTCGAAGAAGACCCAGCCCTCCAGAGAACGTTCGAGTTATTTCTGTTGCTTCAAAAATACCCAAACGTCTTGTTCGACAATTTGAGAACTCTCATCAACTCATGGTTTCCTGAGGCAGGGATCCTCTCTCATGATCAGGCGAAGCGAAGGATTGCGCGTGTTACTGGCATTGTCCAAATTCATGTCTTGCTTTTACGGGCCCTTTTGAAGACCTCGAGGCCTGTCCCATGCCCAAGTGTGGTGCGTCCCTAATAACACCGCCCACTTTTTTTGACCAATTCTAGCCATTCATCGAAGAGGCGGTACGTCCATTTTATCTTTTATGAAATTTCCTGATTGCTGACCCGGTTCCTCCCCAGTATCAGCGTTACGTTTGCTCCGAGCAATTGAATAAGCTCTCGAAATGAGCGCAAGCACCACATTGTGCATGTTTTTCCTATTACTACTGATACAAATCTGATCTATTGTTATATATACAGAACTTATGCACGATTAATTATTGGCGGGACTGGTTTGGGAGTGTTCGGGTGGAGGAAAAGGGATAGGAATGTGGCAATGAGAGGGAGGGAAAATGATAAGGGGACGGAAAGGCAGTGAAAGGGCGGGATGGCAGGGAAAGGGCGGGAAGGCGGCGATTCGGGATGGCGGGGTATTACTATATTGTAAAAGGAATAATCAATCAATGAAAAGGAGGTGATAATGAACGAGACCGACCGTGAGGGAACTGATTCGGCTGAGGTCCCCCATAGCCTAAATACTAGGGAATATTTCCATCCTCTCGGCACTATATGGACTGCAGGGGACCACCACCGACTGTTCGGTGAAATTCCGTGGGAGTCCCTCACGCTCCGCGCATTTTCGACTGGGCCTCAACTGTGCGAAATAAAAGATATCTATCATCATAAATAATATACTTGCGTCCACCATATTATAATCACACAAAACAATGGAGCAAACAGAAGGCAAAGGAACCAAGTACAATTACGAATTGCGTTGGCAAAACGTTCCTATTCACACCAAAACCCCTCGCGTACCGAGTGAAATCTAGGCCATTCAAGAAGCCAGTGGAACTATCCACTAGATTCGAACTTAAGAGAACTTTGTCCCCTCAAGTCTGCTATTGTCAAAGAAGATAGTTCAATGACAACGAGCAACCATGACTGACAATAAGTCTAGTCATGGAAGTAGCATTTTTAGATGTCCAAAAAAATAAACACCTAAAGACACAACCAACAGATTCACATCCATTGATTGTAGGTTCCATGGTGTACAAGCTCAAAACCGCATACGCAGCTTGAGAAAGCGCAGAGCATGGAGGAGTGGGGGAGCCGATTCCACTATATGCATAAAACTATGCACTGGTAGCGATAGGGATTTGGCGGATAGGCATGTAAAAGGATAAAAGTAAAAGCACTACCTCGAGGCATTTTGCCTCTGGAGATCCTATGACACTGATGCACTGAACGATCTGCACGACAAGCTGGCTCGAAGCAGATGTACACGAGATAGCACAGTGCATGGATGAAGCGGGATCCGATCAGACTATGTATATAGGACCACGCACTGGCGACGAGAGAGGATTTGGTTACCGAGAGCTTGTGGTGATGAGGCAACGACATGGAAGGGCATAAGAATGGGATAGTGGGATGATAGTGGAACTGGTTCAAGGCAGAAGCTTGCTGGCATTCGGGTCTCAGGGGCAAGAAAGGACCTGCCCTCAAGGCGTACCCACACTAATTATAGTCCACTTCCGCCACATCCGGAGAGTGAAACTTCCAGACTATTCCTTGTGAGGCAACAAATCTATATCAATCGCAGAATCATGGATACTATCCGAGCCAAAATAAAATAAAATAAAAGACACCATTTTGCTACTGAAACCTCTGAAACTGGTGGCGTAGCCGAAACTCCACCAATAACGTACACCAAGATGAGAAAGCGAGTTTGAATGAATGAGCGTGAGTAAAGGAGAGGAGGTGCAAGGCCATAGTATGCTAGTGGTATGGGCATCAAAAGCTGGTGAGGTACGACGAAATGCGACGTTGGAAAAAAACAGGCAGATAGCATCGACTACATGGTCCAAGGAAAAGTGAAATGAGGCGAGCCTGACATCAGACCACCCCACCACTTGTCGGATGGGCCACTTTCGTGTCAACGAGGGTGGAGATAGAAATACCCAAGTGTTCAGATCGTCTCTGTATCCAGGAAATCCGTCAATTGATTTGGTTAACATTACATATGGGGAGGCATCTTAAACGCACCTTCTCGGGTTGAACACTCTGGTTTGGCCGTGCAAACTCGGCATCGTGATATCTCCTTGAGTTGTTGGCGGAGAGTTGAGATAGGTGGATGGAAACCGGCTCGTCCATATTTTTACGTAGGGCTTCGCGTGCGTTGAGGCTTTTATCAAAAGTAAGATCAATGCTAGACCCGTGTTATGACAACCACAAGGATGGCTCACGCAGCAAGGTACGAGTTGAGATAGACTGCGAGAAGGATGACCGTGGTCAGGGGCTTGATGGTTGGAGAAAACATAAGATCGGCTTACGTTTGCTGAGCAACAAGTAAAACCCTGGTTGATGCATAAGTTTCTACACTACATATGTTACATAGGGGTGCCGAAGGACAACTTACCAAGGAAGATAAAGTTATGGGGCATTACAGCATAGGTGATCATGCCAGCAGCTGCATCGATACTATTCCGAGGCTTGGTGAACAATCAAGACGTAGGGATTGCGAACCGAAACCTACGCAACGAGAAGACCAGTATTGACTGTATAAGCCAAAAGGGACCGAATAAGTGAATCGGTTCGTTGGAACCCCGTTCGAGATTTCCAAAGATAGTAGCATAGTGAAAGAGCGACGAGAAGATCGGATCCTGTCCCAGCTGCGAAGCTGACATAGAACAAGGACTAGAAGCAACTTCTCAGCGCCCGGCTGGCGAAAGAAGTTTTCCTGTGACCTACCGACAACGCCTGGAGATCCATGAAATTGGTATTTTGGAACGCCTTCACCGTGATGACTTCAATCGAACGCAGCGTCGGTAAGCTCGGTGATGTGCAGTATTCTTATTCCCACTTACCGAGGCTGACAACTGCATGTATGAATTACATGAGTTGTGATGTTTTCGTGCGGCGACGAAATAGAAACAGACCTAGATCAGTTGTTGATACGCTCATCTAGATTAGGCTCAGTAGGGTGTCAAGGAAGCAAGATGAGGAACTCACAATAAGCCCAGTAAGCCACATATTCTTTTCGCTCACTACCCAGTATTACATCAGCGACTTGGAGGAGACCCATTGGTGAAAGTACGCTCACAAAACCAGACGCGATGAGCGAACATAGTCCGAATGATGAAGTTGGAGACGGACTTGTTCATAGTTAAACTTCAACAACACCTGAACCAGTGTGTTTGGAACTTACAGTGGCTGCGACATGGGTCTGATAGTCAAAACGTGAGCAAGCAAATTTGATATACTCGGCCAGACCAACTCACGATAACACTCCACACTACTGCAAGCAGAGCAGTAGGTTTCAGATAGTTTGTTACCATGTAGAAATACAGGAAGTGGCCGTTGAGAACAGCATCGAACGTATCGAGGGCCCTATTGGGGGAAGTGAGTGATGAGATGAACACGACTACATACTCTTCTCACATACCAAAGAAAAGCGATCTATATGCCCCAGCAGCAGAGTCATGGTACCACATCCGTCAGGTGAATTCGTACGGGTTGCTTGAGATGCTCTCACCATCCATTTAAACCAAATAGTGTCCTTGGACCCTCTGATAAAATAATTGTATGTCTGCACGCAAGTCACGCCATAAAGCCTGTGAAAATCCTCATCGTGAGACGGAGGGCAAGCGAGATACGACATAACTACGCACGCTGTTGCAGCCAAACCTCCCACAAGCAATGCCCCCAGGGTGTTGTCAAACTTTACACCAGCCAGATTTAACGCCATCTTAGGTCCGCGACTTCACCGGGTATCGCTTTGAGGGTGTCAGGTAGTAGCAGGCCTCAGGGGAGCCGATTCAGTAATTTGGCAGAGAGGCAGCCAAGCAACGGGGGAAACGGTGATATGACCAACGGAGGCTCGAATGTTTAAGTACCAATCACAAAAGACATGGAGCGGGGAAATCTCAGCCATGTGGATACCGCCGCCTGCGTTCCTAGGCCGAGAGAAATCTTGTCATCAAACGAGGCACTCTCTTTCACATTCTGATCTTCCTTGTCTCTGCCATTTGCTTCAATCGTCGACGTGCGAGCGACCATAATAACATGATCCCGAATGATGTACTCCAAATCTTTCTGATGGCCTAAACTTCCCTGGGGAGGAAGTAACCAAAGCTAGGCATCGAACCTCAGTTTTCGGGCAACAGGGGGGTGGTCATATTAAAAATATAGCCCCGGTTTTTCTACGCTCACTTGGCAAATGGCCCCCAAATTCAGGGGGGCGGAAACTAGGTCATATCAGGTGATGTTCTCGGTCGCGGTGGGGCCGGACCCCGGGTGTCTTTCTTTTCTGTCTACCACCAGGCAACATCGAGCTTTCCCAATGGCAAGACTCGTGTATGGCAACCTAGTGAATAAACTGGAGCAGTGTTCGGAAACCTGCATTCCGCCCCTCTTTTCTAGGCTTTGTGACCACGTTATCATGGGCCGGATGAAGGATACCCGAATTCGGCGTGCCTCGCCGCATCCCCATCAGATATCAACCAATAAACCACCACAAAGCTATAACTCCATCTCCTGATCACAAGACTGAACTCCATTGGCAACTACTCGTCGGAACTGACAGGAAATCTGCTTGTACCTCTCGCAACATCACTCGGAACAACAACTCGCAAGTACAGACCATCAGATATCACCTATCGTCATGCCCTCGTCCTCCGGCCTCATTGCTCACCCGAAAGCCCAAACAAAAACGCCACAGGAATGGCCGGTTGAATGCTTCTGCACCTTTTCATTGAGGTCCACCGGCCACTCGGTGAAAGTTTCTCAATTACACTGGCAAGCGTCTGGAATGAAGCCTTAATTACGGGTCAAACTTGTAATCTTGCTGAATGATGAGCCCTAAAATCGAGTCCTCTCGCATCGAGGACTCATTAAATCTTGCTCAAAATTCCATCAATGACGCAGTGAGCAACAGTCACACCTTCAAGTCTTCAACGCATCCGGATAAGTGCTTACCGGACTGTGAACATTGACCTTTGGGAAGAGAGCACGAGGCCAGTTCACCGGGGAAAACCGAAACCAAGGAGGCAAAACCATACAAATACCATTGACTCCTGTGCGCCTCTACCACGTAATGGTGCTTCTAGAGGATATGTCCCTGGTCCCAAGACGGAGCTGGAACCATGAACTGGCGACATGTCATCTAGCCTTCATCTTCTGCACTATTTCAGAATCACGGTGCACATGGCTCACCCGGAATAACATTGAAGATTGCTTGGGATTATAATAATAACGGTGCGTTTCGCACTCATTCACGGACTACGCTGGCCTCGACTGGGCCTTCGTCTCTCGAGGCAGAATCTACAGTTGGTCGCACTATCCACCTTGTGACTCTTGATATCTGAAACATTTGATCTTTGCCGAAGTTGAGCTTTCCCAGCTGATCCTGCGTTATGCCGTGAACTCTGGAACTCAAAAAGGTTGCTAAACTTCGGTAAAATCAGATAACATAACCCCATTACGAGCTTCAGGTGTCAAGTAAATTTTCCCCAGCTTACGTCGCTGGCACTCCTTCTAGCGTCTACATACTTACAAATCAGTATTTATTGACGATCCACCGCAGCCACAGCCGTGACGGCCCCTCTTTCAAAAACTGACCCATCTTACGAGGTCCATCTTCCATACGGGCACACAGGGAAAGTGGAGCAGAACAGCAGGCAAACAACGGCGTCCGCCACAAAACCAATAGTGGTAATCTGGCAGGTCTTCTGGTTCGCCCACCGCTTTAAACCCAAGATTTACCACGACTAAAAACTGCAATAATTTGTGTTTCCAGGAAAAACTCATTTACCCACGCTTTATGTGCAATACAATATATGGATCCATATGGGCTCCGGAAGAACCCGCTCGCCTGATATCAACCGTTCTGAGAGTTGACCTTCCCAAGAGCCCGCACACTCCCATCCCATCTCCTACCTCCACGCATCACAAGCTGTTGCTCGTTGCCATACCGCTCAAACTCCCACCAAATCTATCTCATCTTCTCTCATCAGCGCTTTATGAAACCACTGTACACACCGCTGCCGAGCTCAAAAAAACTATCAACTTCCCACAAACAATCTTCGCCATCACGTACCTTTTTATCATATTGCCCGTGACCCACATAAGACGATATACCCGCAGTTCCCTCATAAGGTAAGTGGTAATATTAACCCGTGTGATGCAGGTATGTAGTCATGTGCACAATGCCCAGGTCAAAATATCATGTTGCAAAGTGGGTTGGCAGCTCTAATCAAGTAGAACTCTAAACCCGCTTGAGTTCTGAATTAGCCAAGTCATCTTAAGTCGCACCATCTTGCGTGTCGGATAGAACAGGTTGACTGGCCAATCACGTCGTTTCTCTGCTTTCCAACGCTTCCATACCAAGGAACCCTTCCCGGATAAAATTAGTGCCTTCAACAAACAAAGGAAATTTTCATGCTACGCTGAACGCCCCAACATTTCAACACCTCAATCTGGGTGACTGTCGTCTTATTAACACCCATTCCTATAGACTTCCCTATAGGCTTTTCTATCCGTCTCATCCTCCCTAGTTTTCTACAAGAGGCATCTGTTGTTGATGTTATCATGTATTGGTATTAACCCTCTTCGGGAATGAGAGGTGTTATGACACGATTGTGCCGTAAAACCAAATCCATCCATGCTACTGTCACAGATTATTTTGAATCAAGACATAGGCTAGATAATCAGTTGCTGAAAATGGATAACGAAAGCTTGGAAACCCTGTGTTCTGCCCGCAACACAAGAATGCAGAAACTGAATAGAGAAGGGAAAAGGGAAGAAATACGCTGGGAGATTGAAGATTGAAATGAATGAATGATACTGCTCTTAGTGTGGAAAAGGGAAGCAAGAATACAATTGTAATTAATCTATCGGGGAAAGGAGTGTAGAAGACTCGGAATATGTTCCGTAGTAGCTGGCAGTTACCCAAAGATTGCAGAGTGTCCGTGACTTTAGAACGCAAATTCGGACTGGCTAATCAATTCCAGTGCCTTCTCTGAGCGCGGTCTAATATCACACTTGAAAGGATTAGGCATCCTGCGGGAGCAGTCAGTCGGCATGCAATGGGCAAAGATGAAGGGCACACCTAAAGATGAAGTTATCAAAAACGAACTCGGGCTCGATCGTTTTTCCCTTTTCATCCACAGCCTTGCTTATGTTCATCGTGGCAATGATGTTCGCAACAAGCAACCACACAGATGAGTCCACGAGATTCGCTCCAGGGCAGCGCCTAGATAAGGCAAAACATATCAATACTGCTCGCGTTGCCTTGGGCACCCTACGGACCTTCTGCCGAACCCGAAAACATAGTTCTTCGGATCCCTCTTCCTCATGGTTTCCTCGTCAGCGTCTTCCATAAATCTCTCCGGTTTGAACTCATCGGGATTGGGATATAGCTTCTCATCATGCATGATGGCCCTACGCAATATTAATTATTAAAACGCAAATCCACTGTGAATCGCCACAACTAACCAGATGTTTCCGAATACCTGCGTTATCATCGGGGACGAGAAAGCACATTAGGGCTTAGGAGCTTCTAACGCCTAACCCGAATAACTTACCAGTGATCCTTTGGGAATATGCATGCCATGATAAACGTCATCTTCCATTAGCCTGTGAGGCAGATCTGTTAGGTTGGTCAGTTGCGTTGTAAAACCCGTTTCTGCTGGGATGACTTGCTCAAGGGAACAGGGACGCCCCAGCGGAGCGTTTCATTTACGATTGCTTGAACTGAATATTTCCGTTTAGTGTGTTGAGCTGCCAATGGTAAGACACCACTCACCATAGGGCAGAGAGGCACGGTCCGCAATCGTCGGCAGTCTGTCCGTCCCGACGACACTATCGATCTCCTTCTGGGCTTTCATAAGAGCAGCGGGGTGGAGTAGCATGGCCATTATGAAATGGCAGACAGCCGTAATAGTCTAAGAATATCGTTGTGAGGCTGTACAGTTCAACTGGCAGACAGGAAAATCACGTACTGTGTCACCACTCGCAGAATACATGGAATTAGCAGTCCACTTGAGGTCAAACTCGAAGTGTTCGGTGGCCTTTGACTTTTCATCCTCCAAAAGAGTCGAGCAGAACGACGGTTTGTAGTCACCAGTCCTCTACGTGCACCAAGTAAGAAGCTATACTTGGGTTGGAACACCGAACAAAGGACATACCATGCTGTTCTTCACGAATTCGTACGGCTTCTCCACAAACTCCTCCATCTTGGCCTTCCACTTCGCAGCCTTGCGCTTGAACCCAGCCCCAGGTGCCCAGTTCGGCAAGTGTTGCAACGCAGGGATGATATCCACGGGCCAAATCCCACCTCCGGAAGCAATGTGATTCGCCAACAGATCCACGCACTCTTCTGCAAGCTGCAAAAATTCATCTTCATTCGACTTGACTTCGTAGCCATAAACCACGGAAAGGGTCAATCCACCAGCATATCGCCTCGTATGACTTTGATAGTTTGAGGGGTCTGCAACTAAGCGTCGGAGGAATTGAAGTGTCTCCGTTTGCAGCAACGGATAATATGCAGGAATCGCCTGGATTCCAAAAGCCTTGTGCATCAACCTTCTTTGACGCTTGGACTGATCGCCATAGGTCGTGAACGCCACCTACAAAGGCACGCGGGTGCCAAGCAACAGTCGTGAGCATCAACTGTGCATATGCAAACGGGAATAACGGCCACAATCCCGTATAATTCACCCACGCCATCCAGATCCGGCGTGGGGAAGTCGGGGGGACGAACCCGAACAACGGTACACATACCATATTCTTACATCCACACCTACAGGGAAAGCGGGTCAATAATCCACGTGCATATAGGGGGTAAACTCGCAAGCAGAGGAACGAAGGAGGGTGACAGTAGACTTACAGCTCGCCCGTCATGACCAGCTGGGGTTTATCTGAATAAATTGCGCCTCGCTTGTCAAGCAGATCAAATGCGGCCTCGGGACTGTTGAGGAAGACGAGGCCTTGGCCGAGCACATGAAGGTACACCACGTCGCCTGTCAAAGACGATACACGCGCGTACGTTACGGGTTACGGGAGGATCGAGTTGACAAGTCAAATTAGCTTGACCTATATATACGTCCAAAGGGCGCTTTGGGCTCACCGTACTGCTTTGCCCACTTGTTCGCTGGGAGCCAGAGCTCCTTTGCAGTGAGGTCTCTGACATTGCCCAGTAGCGGGACGGGTTTCGGACCAGGAGGAAGCGATGTCTTTGAAGCTTTAGACTTTCGGAGCCAAATGAAAGTGGTGAGGAGAAGACTGGCAGAGGCGACGATGACTGGTGTAGACGGCATCCTCGGTGTGGTAGCGCAGGAGAATGGGAGAGGGAATGGATAGGAGATGGAGGAGAAGATGGAGGAGGGGATGGATCAGGGGAACCGATGTGAAAGAGATGCAGCTAATACTTAAAGGAAATCGAATAAGCGCCAGGTCATGTCTCTCAACTAGTTAGAAGCTCTCCACACAGAACATCTTTTTTGGTCACCCTGAACCGTCCCTTCGGTAGCTGCCATCTAATCCCCTCGTCTACCAACAACCCACAACATATTCACAACATATTCACCTCACTTTCCGTTCACTGTCAATTCGAAATTTTAGCCGGTCTCGACAGTGCCATGTTCTGCCGGAAAGTCCTTTTCTGCTTCTGATCTCCAGCTGTGTTACCCCGGACTATTTTTATCATACCCATTCATGTTTCTTTGGTAACCTATATAGATAGCCTCCTTTCTCTTTTCTTCCCTTCCTGCGAAACCTTGCGAAAATTCCACCCTTGTGTGTCCCTTGTACAAACGCATGTTCAAATGGCGCAAATCCTTCGCTGCCCTTCATGGGAAAAAAAGTCCTGATATTTTCGTATCTGAATTCTGATGGGATGGGGGAGGCTTCTCGCGGGACCGTCAGGCTCGCTCTCGGCGTGCTTGTTGTCTGTCCCCGTTGTCCCCCTCATCTCTTCTTCGTCCAAAACACAAGCGGTGTAAAACAAGAACATGTAACTGGTCAAGCCCAAAATGAAACCTTCCGTATCAGCCCATCTGGGCCAGCTGACAGCCCCCGCTGACCCTGGTTTCGTCAAACTGAAAAAAAACCAAACCACATGGGGATCGCCAGTCCCAAATGTAAACAATGCTCCTACGCCGCACCAAGACACGACTACATCTAACTAAATCAGGCTCCTGCCAGATGTGGCATACAGCGTCAATCGCAGTAAACTCATACTCTAATTCGCTGGTATGAAAGCGAGATTAATACCGGGGTTTTGATAGGAACGGAACGTGTTCATTGAAAAAGACGAAATAAGTACAAGTACACCTCAAGTCTTTACTTCATCCCTTGGTACGGATCTCCTCCGGAGAACAAGTGACTTGAAGTCAACGTCATCACTTTCATCCAAATTTGTCAAAACATCATAAACGCCTTCCTTTCAACTCGCTCCACAACACCCTGCTTTCATTCTCATAACCATGAGCATAGCTTACTTACCCTCGCCTCAGGTACAAATGATCGGAGACCCTTGCAGTATGCGATGGGTCTCTGGGAAGTGCCAGAACGAGAGGGCAATGAGGACGTAGACCGCTTAGAAAAAGTGTTCACCATGTGTCGACAGATCAAAGAGACACCAAGCAACTCACAGACCAATGCCAAACCAGACATCCAGTGTGACTTGCCGTCTTCAACGGAGAATTTGACAAGCAGTACAGAGAAGAACAACACCTTGGAACCACAGCAAATCAGCAAATCCCCATCACCAAGGACACGGATAATTAACATACCACTGTCTCAAGAGGATCGAACAACAGCGTCAGTGGCTTTCCCATACCCCAAGCAACCAAGATCAGAACCGGTATTACAAACAGCGCGATCTGGATACAACTCCCAACTGCAACCGACATCGCCAAGTCAAACTTGCCCTTGCTAGCCACAATGACAGCAGTAACGTGTTCCGCGGCATTGCTAATAACTGGGATGATGATCAGTGTGATCCATTCTTTCGACACATTGGGGTGTGCTTCTAGGAGTCCTTGCAACGAGTCTACCAGGTTCTCGGCAGTGAGGTAAGCCAATCCAGTCGATGCCAAAACCAAACCGAGAGCCGAGATTGTGTTCAATTTAACAGTATGGAAATCGTCCGAATTACTCGAGTCACCGGAGGTGGTCGAAGGAAGCGACATGGTTTCAGAGGACCTGCGAACAGTAGAAGACTCGACGTCGGATTTCGTCGACGAACAAGAAGAGATCGACGAGCCGGTATCAACTTCCAAGAAGAGGTGGTTGTGCGAATAGAATTGGAAATAGAGCTATGCATCGGAGGTAAGGTGGCAAATCACCAAGCCTTCGAACGATATAAACGTACATATGCGAAGTATCTATCCAAGAACGTTAGCTTCTCATCTCTTAGGCTTGCAAATTCTCATGACTCACATGAAGATCAGGATAATCGAACCACCACGACTGAGTTCTAGCATGATGGGTAACTCCCGGCCATTGTCAAAACGATCCTCCAGGTAAGCATGCTGAGAAATCATAATTAGACAAAGAAGAGGGGACAACCATTGCCTAAACATACGAAAGCAACGGGCACGATGAGAGAAATGACCGAGACTATTAACAACGAAGAGTTGAGCTGAGCGACCATAGGCTGGAACTCTTGCTGATGGAAACGGTATCCGCCAACTATGCAAGACGGTCAATTGACGAATCTGCAAGTGAGCTCCGGGAGAACTCACCCATAAAGGCCATGCCTAGAACAAGTAGCAAGTTGCTTAATAAACCACCGAGGAGTGAACTTTGTACGAGTTCCAGTTCACACTATCAGCCACATTATGTCAGATCTATTGGCTTCAAGAGCATATAAAAGAGAAGGCCGACCTCCTTCAAAGCAATACCCGCGATGATCATTTCGATGATATTGCCCAACGTAGCATTCAATAGGCCACCAACACTAGCACTGGTCTTCAACGCAATTTGCTCCGTTCCAAAACCAAGAAGTGCGGCAAGCGGTACGAGCCCAAGAGCGGAGAAGATGAATATGAGCGTAGGGCTCTGATGCGTGAAGCGAAGAGCCCACGAGACTGGGATAAACAACAACAGTACGTTCAGGGGGGTGTACTTCAACGCAGCCTTGAGTGACTGCTTATACGTCGGGCTGGGACCGAGGGGCCTCGTCGGCGTGAACAGTGTGCGCAACTTGGCAGCCCTACGCCCGCGTTCAAACCTAACTCCAAAGAAGGTTGTATAGGGTTTCCGAGTACGACGGGTAAGGCGTACACCTTTCTCGAGGTCGGGCCCTAATTCGAGGTGTTCCTTGCTCTTGGCGGGGGAGGTGTCCTCCACTAATGTCTCCTGACGGTCTCCAAGTTGGATATTTACAACATTGGCCACACCGATATCAACATGACTGTCTTTACCAGCCATCATATTATATACACCATCCTGCTTAACGGCGGGAAGAGAAGATGAACCATCACCAGAGGGGTTCTGGTTTTCTACTTGAGCCTCCCCACTTGAACGCGAGCCACTACTAGGGGGTTCATCCTCATCCTCGTTGAAGAGAGTGTGTGTTGGCTGGGGCACGGCATGAACATGGTTGGCAGCATCGTGAGAGGGGACAGCGAAAGAATCTCCCATTCAAAACTTGGCCGGTACGCGTCCGACGAGTGAAAAATACGTGTGTGAAATGGACAATTAGGAGGGTGGAGTAAGGCAGCTGGAAAGAAAGGGGGTCTATGTAGGTAGACGCCAAGCGCCTTATATATGCCACTTCAACAGGAGGTGAAAGAAAGGCTTGGCACGACCACCAATGGAGTCACGTTACTCCAATTCCAGGCAACCATACCGAATAAGGCATACCCCTCTCTCCGATGGTCGGCTCTCCCTGCCGAACAACATCAATCACAGTCACGTTTTGCGGCCCGCCAACCAAAAGAACGTACATATTGGCGTCAGGGAATGTCAACGCCAGGTGTTCAATATATCAAGTATCTTACTAGGAGCATCAAGCCATACCAGCCAAAACATAATGGAATTCATACACACGGCTCTTGGCATCCCATTGATGAGGGTCACACCAACCGTGCGAATGATCCACAAGTCCCGTTATCTAACTATCTTATCTTTATTATTCACCCAACAGTAATTCAGGCCTCCCGAGGTGATAATAAAAACGCACAACGCCCCAAGCAACGGAGCAGGACGAAGGAAAACGGAGTAGTGGGGTCCCAGGAGGCGAGACAAGATGAATAGAGGTGTCACCTGAACAAAGCCATCCCCTGATTCCAAATCGTTTATACCCCACCACATTCCACAACACCACATTCACACATGACGCCCAGTACCCCAACTCCGTGGCTTCATTACGGGATCCTGAGCAAGGCCCTTACCTTCCAGACACCATTTGGAACGAAGACCGAATAGTCTAGGTTTCATTGGAGCGATTGACGAACCCCGGCGCTCAATCGCACCCATACAATATCCAATTCACATCATCCCCCCATGTGCAAGATTAATTTACATAGAATCAGTAAGGATATGAAACGACATCAGTAAGTAGGTACAGTGAAACCTAAATGCACAACTGTAACTCAGAATCCAACTGTTACAGATCCACTAGTCTCTATCAAGTCCTCTGAGTCAGCATAATCGTAATCGTGAAAATGCGCCTCTCATATAGAACTTTACGCCGCCGATGGCTTCTCCGGAGGGACGTACTTGCCAGCACCCCTGGCAATGATGTCCTGGATAAACGCACCACATGAGACTGTTCCTCCGTGATCACACGACCCCGCACTAACCTTAATGACACCCTTGGCAACTTGGCCAAGAGCCACTCTACTCTCATAGAGCGGGTAAATGACGACGGCGAAGCTAGAGAAGAATGTCCAAGCAATTCCAATAGAGACCCAGGCGGTAAGGTCTTTGACGCTATAGACATGTGCCGAGCCGAAGAGGGGAAGGGGAATAAGAAGAATGAGGATGATGAACTAGGTCCATATGGTTAGTAACCTGCCTAACGACGCTCGAGAGACCGCTGATACTCACCAAACCAACAGAAGACCAACTCGCGAAGCGGAACGCCTTCTTTAACTTGTCAGGATCAAGTTCATTCTCTTGCTCAGCGTCGAATGAATCGGCAACGGAGGTGGCCTTGATTTTGGCATCAGCGTTCTTCTCAATGGTCGACTCCTTCTCATTGCTAGACTCATTCCCATCCCTAGACTCCGCCTCACGGCTGGACTTCTCCTCATGACTAGACCCGGTAATAAGTTCATGCTCGGGCTTGTTAAAGTTTCGAGTCGCTTTCCAATCGTAGTTATCAGGCCGCTGTCAGAATCGTAATCAAAAGCCCTCCGACCAATAGAACCCGTGAGGAGCACTCACAATGAGCGACGCCACAACAGCAACGATACCACCAACACCAATCGACGCCACATTACCCGCCAGCATCTCGTAGTCCCCTCCCGTAGTCTGGACATTGATAACGCCATCGTTCAATTTTGCTGTAGTCACCAACCACGCAATTATGCCACAAAAGAATCCCACGACAGCACCCCCAATGCAGCCCCACTTGTTGGCCTTAGTCCAGGTAATAGACAGCGCGATAGGAACCACTCCAGAACCGAGGATAACACCCATGAAAGTCTGCCGATCACTCAATTAGCGCCGCTCGTATTTTCAACTCACCCTGTTCATACGTACGTAGAGCCAGCCCATAGAAACCCCGATGTAGAAGAATATAGTACCCGCAATGCCGCAAACAATAGCCCAAAACACGACCTATATCCCATTCAATCAGCCTTCCCATCCATCTAACATCAGTAACGAACTGACCATGTAATGGCCCATCCTCAGCACCTGTGCCCCGTTCGCCTTCGGATTGATATATCTCACATACACATCGTAAGTCAACAGCGATGACGACGCAATAAGCTCCGCAGAACACGCGCTCGTAACAGCCAAGAACAAGAGCACGAGAATCGCAGCCGCACCGCCCTTGCCCAGGAGCGCAGCAGCAGATGCGACGGCAGGAAGGCCAGCGGAGACGTCAGCAGGTGTAAGGACTTTCATGTCTGGGTCACCGCGAAGTGCGACAGCAGCAAGTCCGAGAGTGGTGGCGAATGTGAAGGGGATAGCGAACCTACGGCAGTATTCAATATCGAGAGTTTAGTGTAAAGAAGATCGAAGCCTACCATGCGATGCCACCCAAGAGATATGCCTTGACAGTTGTAGCAGGACGACTAGCAATAGCACGCTGCCAGTACGCCTGATCCTGGAACACTGTCGCGAAGTTTCCGATAATGTTGATAACACCAAAAACAGCGCCGTTCTTAGACTTCATGGTAATATATGATCCCTGGGCGTTACCATCCACGGGTGCAACTGCCGCGGCAGCAGTGAGGAGCTCGTGCATTTTTGAGGGACTGCCGATCTTGGGACTTGTTGCATAGACGGTGAAAACGAATGTCTAATCCGCGTATGAGCCCTGAGGCACTAGTTGCATCATTTGACAGTCAAGACTCACAAGGATGATGACGAAGAGGACGGTGGTGTGCGTGCTGAAAAGGAAGGGTCAGATTCGGTACCCATAGATGAGCTGGGACCGATATGACCCACTAGTCACAAAGAAGGGTCGACCGCATACCACCGACCACAACGTAGATGGCGACGCCAACGGGGATCAAGAAGCAAGCCTAGATAAATCATTAAGTCCCTCGGTTACTGGGGGCAAGGGTTGACAAGAAGCTTACAGCAATCGTATTCATTCCAGTCAAATCCGTCACCGTAGCTGATCCGCCAAGGATCAACATTGAACTGACAATGATATTTGTTGCAAAACTGGTTTTGTCAAATATGAGTGTTTAACAAAGGGTGATATGGGCCAAAACTCACCCAAAGAACATGAATACTAGATGTGCGGCCTGACCCCACCGAACCCCAACAATCTCCAGCCATGTATGTGCAAAGGGTGCGTTCAATTTGAGTTTGGCGGCGAGCTGGGGGCAAAGGATAAGCATCACATCCTTAGAGTGCCAGTATGCTTACCATGGCGAAGAGAAGAATTTGCACAGTAGCACCGGCACCATACCACCAGGGCCCGCTGATACCAAACTTGTATGCCACTGCGCTACTTTGCAACTGCGCAAAGCCCTCGTCAGTACCCGACGGCGAGAAGAACGAAGATCTAGGACGTACCAGCGTAGCAGCCCACGTCCAAGCAGAGACGATACCTGAAGCGATCAACCCAGGCTTAATACTTCTTGATGCTGTATTGAATTCTTCCGAGTCTTTGGGCGAGAATGGGGTATATCGTGCTTGAAGAGCCGTGATGCCGACCATGAAGGCACTGAAGAAGAGACCAATTCCGATGACTACATGAAGATTACATCCATTACATCGATTCTCCGTAATTCTAGTATGAGATGTTGGAACGCACCAACGCCATAGCCGGCGCCTTGAGGGAGAATGGTTTCGGACATCGTGGGAGGTGAATGCGGAGGTCCTCAGAAGGAAGCCTTGTGCAACTAAAATCAAAGAGGAACAACGAGCCTATAGGGAATCGGCACTGCCAGAGGCTGTGACGGGAAAGAATGTCCAACAGGGAGCAAAGGCCACAGCGGTAGCAGAGACGGAAGAAAACCGAGTTGTTCGACAATGCTCAACGTCATCCAGTCTTCTCAGGCGAAAGTTTATATATCACGGACCCTTCTCCGCACACACGATATTGGGGTTGGCATTTCCTTATCTCCAGCGCGACCCTACATGATAAAGGTTAGCCAATCATAGCCCGGAACAATAGGGGCGAATTATCTTGGTTCGGTTGTTGCACCTTCCTCGTCCTCAAATTCAATTTCACCTCAGACACTGATAGTATCGTGGTCCGCGCCGCCGTCCCGCACGTCAGGAATGCTTCTCGAGTCTCGTGTTCTAACCGAGTAGAGAAGCCTTTCACAACTAGTTGTTTGATTGTACCCCACAGTGACGCGCCGCAGTATAGCTTCCTTTGGGCAGTTTTCCTGCTACAAGGTGGATTTGGATGTGAATTGGGGAGTAAAAGCAATGGGCCGCAAGGAGAGGGGGTTGACGGCTAAGAGAGGCGCTGAGCCGATAAGCCAATTCCCGTGAGAAGATAGGCACAGGTTGTGATTTATATCTAGACAGACAAGATCTCGCTCATTGTATCCGCATCCGGAGACCAAACCCGCCCTCCGTTTCGAGTGCCAGCGAGTGTACCAAGCTCGGAACCTCCATCAATGCGTCGGGAAAGCCATATCCGTCATAAGGCCCAGGAGCGTTCTTCGTTGACACAGAGAACCTTTTTTTGTGAGAAGAGCCCTAAAAAATACCGGCATTGTTGATGAGATGTACCAAGTTGGCGAAGGAAATGGGAACAACCGTTATCTATGCGGTTTGAACTTGTTTACCGCTTTTGTCCACATCGTTTGTCCCTGATGTCACCACCATCCTGACTTTAAAAATAGCTTGTGCGAGTTCTCTGCTCGTATTGAATTAACATCAACTAGAAATCGTAGCGCCCCAGCTGATAGTAAGCACAGATTCTCGGAGCATTTAACAAGACGCACGGAGGGCACCGCGTAGGAGAACCCCGAAGGCAGTCAGTGTAACAGTCTTCGGTCACAATGCGGTTTTTGGGTTATCAGTGTCTTCGTTGTCCGCAGAGATAAGAGACTTGAATCAGGAATTCCCAAAGTCGTGAGACAAAGGTGCCAGAAAGAGAAGTAAGTGTGCCGAGGTGTACCTACATACTTACTTATCTGCTCCGCATTGCGCCATCGTTACCTTCCTTGTACCAGCATATCGAATCTACAGTGTTGATCTGCCTCAGCCCCTTCTTCCTTGATTTTGAATTTCCCGGTTACCATAGGTAGCAAAGGATAGACATCCGAGCTCCTAACCACACCGTTGCCGCATACCCTGGCATTCGACGGCCCAGCCCGAGAGACCTTTTCGTCATTTGTTTTTGATTCAAGGAATTTTTGGAAATTGGCTTCAGTGGGTTATCTTATCTGCTGGAGACTTGTAGCAGCGTAACCTTCGTCCGAAGGCCGAAGATCTTGAATATCAGGATTGTGTTCTCTTTGGTAATTGTGATACGAGCAATTGGAGATCGTCAACGGTGATAACATAATCCTTGACCCAGCGTCAACGGAAGAATCAAGCGCGAATGGTCAGCTATTGTATGATATTGACCACAACGCTTGTAAGGGTGCAGTCGAAGCAACAATACTTAACTGACCAACGATGTTAGGCAAAGCCCAAGTTTCACAGAGATGGTCGACAACAAGTGTAAACACGAACCTCTGTTCGTCACTCCGTTATGTTCGCTCACCTGCTGCACCCTGCCCCGCACATTCTTGAATCTCTTCTACAATCGAATCATATTGTCACGATTCACTAAGAAACCCATGGATGCAGAGACCCAGAATTTGCCCCTGCCTCTCCCCACCCCGCACTGCTTCAATATGCACGAGCTCCCCTGCGCTTCTGAGCAACGCGACAAAGTCTCTCAAATCCTACAACGCCTCAAATCCAACCATCCTCTCAGCTCAGAGGAGAAAGAATTCGCAACCTCACCACTCTTCACACACCTCTCACATGGTCTAGCACTTACAACAGGCTCCGCACTCGGCTCCTTACCTCCAACAACTGACCAGTGCCTTACCGCATACCAAGTCCCCAACAACGTAGGGCTCAGTGCCGGCGCACGCGCATGGACAAAGCACGCTCACCGCTCTCAAGCACTCCATCCAGCCAAAGTATCCAAAGCGGCCAAAGGCGAACCTGGGTGGTGGGGTCGTGCACAAGGTCCTAGGGCTGTGCTAAATGAAAAAGCACTAGCGTTATTTTGGAGGATACTCGGTGCTGCCAGTTGGCGGAATTTGCATTGGTTGCCACACCAGGTGCTGGTGTATGAAATGAGAGTGCCAGAGGGATATGGCATGCGGTGGTCGCAGGACCAGGGTGCTAAGGAGGGTGAGGAGGAGGAGAGCGCGGTGAAGGAGAGACCGTGGATCTTTAGGGGCTTTGTTGAGCCTATGATCGAGAATGGGCATGAGGTTGGATGGAGACATCCAATATCGCCCTCTGCGAGTTCGGATTCAAGTGCTGTTGGATCTTCCTCTCCGTCTTCTTCGACAGTATTCTCGACGTGACACATTTGATGTGGATTCGTACTGCTATTTGTGACGGTTCCTAATTCCCCACGGCCGTTAGTCCAGGATGCTCAATGGGATATCGCCTCCACCAGGAACTCTGCTATTTTCCGCTGGGTAGGGCAAATCTGTATCCACGATGGGCACAACTGATGCTTGGATTCTATGCTTTACAGCCCGTATTTTGCCCGTAATCGCCCTTCTCGACCGCCCAGCCAGTATTGAGGCGATTTATGCGAGCATAAATTATGATTCCTTCGGTCCATACACGAGACAAGAACCAACACCAGTTGCCCTCTACCTCAACCAGGGACTGCCCTTACCCCCGATAATATTCGCAATCTCCCTCGCGACGTGGCTATCAGCCGGTTCACTTGGATGCAACTCATCATACCCATCAATCCAAATGCCTTAGTTTGCAACTTACCTCGCCAAGAGATGTTGTACGCAGCAGAGATAGCTGTCACGAGCGGTTTTCTTCACAAGAGTGCATACTCTCTCAGAATCACCAACTTGGAAAATACAGCTGTCAATTGCGCCGGTGATATTCAACGGAGCAGTGCCGTTGAGGTATTTCCCAGGATGAGTGTGCATGTCGGCGAAGAGACCGTGCGAGTCAAAGAGACCTGTGTATGTGTTGAGGTGAGTTTCGTAACGATACCCGAAAGACCGTATGTGAGAGCACACTGACCGATGTGGGCACCATGCAGCTCAGGGGCAAGATCATGGAGCATGAGCTACGTCAAGGCATTACCAGAAAGAACGAGTTCACGAATGGCGATACTCCATGCTGTCGTATTACGCTCGAGATGCCAGTACCTATTCGTCCAAGAATCAGGAGCGTACATCGGGGTTGTCTCAAGAGGCACCATCTATCAACAAACCGTCCAAGGTAGGCCTCACTCACAGCTTGGAATCTAAACCACTCACGTTTTGAAACAAGAAATACATCACATTCACCCAATTCACCAAACACCCGGCAACATCTACGATCGAAGCCGAATCCCCGTCAACTACGAGCTCATACCAATGTCATTGGTGCCCAACCACAAAGTGTACAGCTTGCTCCTCGGTCGACTTTGATTGTCCCGTTCTTCTCGTCGCCCAGGAACGTCGGGATCTGGGACTCGAAAAGCAGGGGGAAGGGACGGAACGTAAGGTCGTTGGAACAGGTGGCGCCGGAACGAGCGCAAGGGTAGTTTTGGATGTTGGCGTAGGGGCCAACGTATGGTGTTCGAGAAGGTATCGGTGTAACTGTCGCCGAAAGTGACGAGGGTTTTGATTTGGCTTTTAGAGAAGGGTCCCGTGGATTCGGGTTTGCTGAGGGCTAGGGCTGGGAGGAGAGTGAGGAGGGCTGTAAGCGTGGTTAACTTCATGCTTAGTTGATGGGTCTAGGTGGGGCGAGTTGACGACGGGACCTTGCAGACGACGCGCTCTCTAATCTCATTGAGCTTTTTAAATGGCAGTCAAATCCAAGGCGACTTTTCGGCATTGGATATCTCGTCCTGGAAGATCGGGCAACGACCATGGTGTACAGGACATAAATTTGGCTTCAATTGAGCTAGGTTTCTGATTTGTCGTGTGTCCTTTCATCTTAAATTGGCCCTGTCGGGCTGTATCTTGAACGTGACTGAGGATGGAGGCGGACTATGCAGAGGAGAAAAGCGGGAGGATATAAGAGGGCTCAGGAAATTTACTGGCCATGAGATATGTTATTGCATGAGGCATACTGTTGGGAGTAGGAGATATAGCGTGTTTCGCGAGGAACGTGGAGAAAGGGGTCCGAGGCATATTCGATAATTTTACCGCGGGCATGGAAGTGACCATGATTCGAGATATGTTTCGCGCCTTGGCATTGTGTGATATCAGTTCGAAGAGCGTGCCTACAGGATGCGACTCTCTTCGTTAATATCAGTAATACCAATACCTTGAAGTTCACATGGAAATAACTGAGGGAAAACTCCGCAGTCACGACGAGAAAACTCAAAATCATCATAGTGGTGAGGTCGGTCGTAGTGAAGGTGGTTAGAGAGCGGCTCTGGTGCAAAGAAATCGTTGGGCGATTTTTCAACTCATCCGAGGGTTGTTTTGTTCCATTCCAGCTTTAGATTAATTATAGTCCACGACAACGCTGTTTCCGAATATCCACTTCCATGGGCATCCTGCGTCACGATCTCCGTGCACCAGTTCAAAATCTCGTCTCGAATGCTTGCTAGTTTGTTGTTTAATTAATTGAAAGCACTCAGCTCAGCTGTCGCCAAACCCTCGAGCCTCAGAAAATATCCCCCTTTGACACATCTCTTGCATCGCCTAGATCCTATCTGAAGTTGGGACCAGAGAGGCGGAACTGGGAGAATCATAATGCAGAGAATGTTAGTCCCTGGTCACTGCTAGTGGAAATTCCTTTGAGCTTACAACTCATCAGGGGTGAGGCTGGCGACACATAATCCCTTTTTTCGAGTCCGAGATTTAATATCCAATGTCCGATTACCGTAAAAGGGAAAACCTTCGAGTGCCACGCCTGCTCCTTGATGTTGATCTCCTCTACCTCATTCCAAACCAGACTCGACACACTTCACGATGCTTTCAGCAAGCACAAGCTGGATGAGAACCTCGCCTCTCGAGGTCCTCATCACACGGGCATGCGAACCGTCGCTGCACGAACCCAATTACGCCCTCCATCTCGAGGTCGCTGACTACATCAACAAGAAGAAAGCGAACAAGTGCGTCTGTGTCATCACTGCTCCACTTTATCTTTATTGACATTTAATACAGTCCTCGAGAAGCAGCAATGATGATTGCCCGCCTTGCAAACCACCGCAATCCACACGTCGCCCTCCTCGCTCTCTCCCTTCTCGACACTCTCGTCCAATCCTGTGGATACCCCTTTCACCTACAGATATCAACTAAAGAGTTCCTCAATGAACTCGTCCGCCGCTTTCCGGAGCGCCCACCTCCATTCCCGAATCCCGTTATGACACGGATTCTCGACCTAATACATAGTTGGAAGGAGGGGATTTGCGTCGAATCGAGGTGGAAAGAGGATCTAGGAAACATTAGGGATATGCATCGACTGTTGACCTTCAAGGGGTATAGATTTAGAGAGATTGGGAGGCCGCCTTCGTTGGCGGCTGCTTCGGTGAGTTTTCTACTCTACCTTCGGTTTCGTGGGATTCTAATCTCATATTTAAACCCTAGAACATCAAGTCTGCGGAAGAACTTGAGGAAGAAGACCGCGAGGCTCAATCTGCTAAGCTCCAAGAACTCATCCGGCGTGGTACACCTCGAGATCTCGCCGCAGCACAGGAGCTCATGAAATTACTCGCTGGTGCTAACCCTGAAACTAAACCCGACTATCGTGCACAAGCTCTCAACGACCTGAACAAGCTTGAGCAAAAGGTCATCCTGTTAAACGAAATGTTGGACAACGTAGACCGGGAAAGAGGGGAACGGTTCGTCTCAGGGGACGCCTACGACGTAAGTCTCCTTCTCAAACCCTCAAAACAAATCCTCATGGAACCAACCTGCCGCCAAACAGCAAGTCTCCTCGATCCTCAGATCCGCCCGCCCGAAAATCCAAAAATGGATCAACGACGCCGAAAATGACGACTCTGAGTCTCTCGACACATTCCTACAAATCAACGACCAAATTAACAGTGTCCTCACGCGATATGAGGCCTTCAAGAAAGGCGACTACACCACCGCTGCGAATCCTATCCCTGCCGAACTCTCCAATAACTCTCGTACACATCAAGAGTCGTTGATCGATTTCGATGATGAGCCACCTACATCTAATACTGGTACTGGCGCGGGTGGAATCAACGACCTCGCTGGATTGTTCGCCTCCCCCGCGCCTCCGGCCGCATCACAACAACAAGTTTTCAGCTCTCCACCCATCACAACACATTCTCCTGTCCCAACGGCGGCTTATAACGCGAACAATGGATTTGGTGGTCTACGACTTGGAGGCGGCACATCATCACCTTTCCAAAATCAACAACCACAGCAAAGCATGACTCCCCCCGCAGCTATTAGGTTGCCTACGAGTCCTACGCCGCAGCAGTCTTCGACGCCGGTACAGACTCCGCCGAGTATGTTTGGAGGTGTAAATGCGGGTATGATAAATTCGCAGGGGAAGCTAAGTCAGCCTCAGCCTCAGCAGCAGCAACAGCAGCAAAGTAAGGATCCGTTTGCGGATTTGGCTGGGTTGTTTTGAATTTGGACGGCTAGGGGATGTGGGGGAAGAAGGTGTGGATGGGATATTAGTTTCATGAGTGACTGTTGAGTGATTTTTTTGCTCTTTTTTTGTGTGAGTTTGTACTTCGGTTTCCTGTTGTATTTGAATGGATGATGTGGTGGATTTTTATTACTGCATTGTGAGTCGTGTGTTTGATCTTCGGCCTTTTGTATTTGCATCTGGGAATCACTCGCGTCATTTGTCAGGCAAATTTTTGCGTTTACTGGTTTTCGATGACTGGATAAGGTTTGGATAGGTTGGAAACCGTCGTCGCCATTGCATGCAACTTTTTTGACATAGAGTCAGACACCCACACTCATGCAATGTTACTTTGCCTGAACGTTACAAGTGGAAACGTGGTATGTACTCTGTCTCCTCTTGTTGGACAATATTGTGCAGGTAAGAATTACAAAATATCCAGAAGTCGAAATACTCCCCCCTCGAACCAAAGTTGTAATCTACTCTGTGAATCCTCTAGGACAACCAGTTGATCCAAGGGCTTCCCTTCGCCTCTATGATGTTTGCGATTTGCCTTGCAATATTGCGGTCAGCCTGCTCACTGGCATGCAACTCGTCCCACCTGCAACGCCCAGAACCAATCAGCTACAAGATTCTTGTCGCGCTTTTCGGAACCAGTGACACGCACCAAAGATAACTATCACGATCGCTTCCCTCCGGCACCAATGTGCACGTATTCTCTTCGGTGCCGACTTCGTATACGCACTTTTTGATTACGCCTGTAACGTTCAATGGAGCGGTACCGTTTAGGTAGTTGGCTGGGTTGGCGATGATGTCGTTGAACATGGAGTGCGTGTCAAAGACACCTATATATATATAACACGACACAGGTGAGCATTTATCTTCAAGTTGGTGTTTTGTGGAAGGGGGTACTCACCGACATGAGCACCAGGGAGCTGGGGTACGAGGTCTTGAAGTAGGAGGTTAGTTAAGGCGTTGAGGGAGACAGAAAGATCGCGAATTTCGTAGTGGAACTGTGTAGCATTGCGAGGGAGGTGCCAGTAATATGCTGGCCAGGAATCGATCGCGTATATAGGGGCTTTCTCAAGAGGGAATAGCTATACATCACACCTGTAAGTCCACCTACCTACATTAATCCTGCCACTGAGAGAGAACTCACGTTCTGGACGATGAGGTTCCTTGCACCATTATCATACATTGTCTTCACCCAGCCAACCAAACAGTTCGCAACGTCCAAGAGAGTAGCCTCATTTCCCTGTGTCAAAATCGAATTGACACCGATATCATTCGTGCCCATCCAGAGAGTGTACAATGTGCCCTCTGCGTCAACCGTCACAGTTCCGTTGGATTTCTCGTCCAAGAATGTAGGAACCTGCCATTCGACCAAGGAATTAAAAGGACGAGGGGTAATGGCGTTGGAACATGTTGAGCCCGATACGGCGTAGGGATAGAGTTTGACACCGGTATATCCAGAAACGTAGTCTGGCCATTGGACACCGCCGTTGAAAACGCGGACAGTATCGGTTGTGCTATCGCCGAAGGTGACGAGGGTTCTGATTTGTTTGTCACCGAAAGGCCCTTCGCAGAGAGTGAGGGCGGGGAGGAGCGAAAGCAAGGCGGCGAGGGCGGTGAACTTCATGGCTGGGGAGTAAGTCGATTATGCCTGACCGCTATCGTTGGCTTTTTAAACCATTTGCGAGCACTCGTAACGGAATTTCAGGAGCAAGGTTTCGGCATTAGGGGTCCCGCTTCATTGGCCTTTGATCCTGCAGACGACGTTTGACCTCACCGTAACGACGTAGGAGGCGCTAAATCACCACGGGATCTGACATTTTTTTTCTCCTTCTCGCAAATCCTTCTTTGCCGATGTCTGTTACAGCAGGTTTATTACACATTTTCCATTTGGCGGAATGAAGTGAGAATGCTGAGGGAGGATATGGGATGTCCCCTGGCCACCCGGTTCCAGGGAATTGCGTACATTGATATTCAAAACATGCTCCACAACTTCACACTGTCATCGCCAGCCGTTGTCAGCTCTTGACGTTGAGGCATACGGGGACGATCCTAATCACTGTGCGATATTCATGTTCTGACCTTGGGTAGTGAAATGAGAGATATACAATACGACGTGACTACGTCGGTGTGGTTGTGTGGCGGTGATTGTAAGTTAGACACTCGCGTATTTTAGATGACCCGTTTGACAATGTCCTCTGCTATTAGAGGGCCACTTCTTCCCATGTTTGCTAGGAGGGAAATGCAGTAAAATGCTTGAACCAGAGTAAACGGATTGGCATCGGTTAGCATTTTTAGACTCCAATTTGGTTTTCTGAGGTGCTAAAAATAGGCCAGGGGTAGAGAGACCCGTGGCCGTAGCAGAAGAAGAGTAAAAATTTCTCTGTGAATTCGGTTGACTGTCTGAATAAATCTGATCGAGACAGGTGAAAAAGGCAATGTGCGAAAAGGAACGAGCAGGGAAGAATACCGTCTATTTACATTGGACGGTTGTCTGCCTTTTTTGCGAGTGTGTGCAAATGCACTTTTCGTTTGTAGCAGCAGGCCTTGTGATGTTGATCATTTCGGACTAATTCATCGGTTTGGTTTATACTCATGCCATGGACTCGACCGAAGATGTCATTCAGAGACATGACTCCTGATCCTTGTGCGCCCCTGGTCCAGTTGGGTATAACTGTTCTGGCTGAGCCTGCGACTTACTTGGGTCCGAAGCGTAAAAGAAAAGAGCCATGCCGTTGGGAGGAAACGAGTGCCAATAAAGACATGGGGAGCATTCCTTCCACTAGTGATCAAATCGATCTACAGAAACAGCAGGAACAATGGACAGCGAAATTGGAGGTATCTCCTAGATGAGGTGGGGGCAATGAAAAGGTAACAAGCAACTGCTGGATGGCTTCTTATGACAATATGTGCATCCATGGCAGGTAACGTAGCCAACGTTATGATATTTATAACATTTTTTATTCACAGACGGATGTCCATTTCACACACGTTACGCGGTGCCTTGAATGTCTCCCGTGCCCGAAGCGAAACGTTATGCATCATGCTCCAGTCAACCATGAGACCCAGCGACTTCCTTTCCCTTGAATAATATTCGCAATCTCCCTTGCTACGTGCCGATCAGCTTGTTCACTCGGGTGCAACTCGTCGAACCTGTCCATTCTGCTTCAGTAACTTGAATACCAGCACGGGGCCCTTGGACTACACACCAGAGATAACTGTCTCGATCGGTTCCGTTTACGAGGGTGCATACACTCTCGTTAGAATCACCGACTTTGAAGACGCAGGTGTTCACTGCGCCAGTGACGTTTAATGGAGCGGTACCGTTGAAGTAGTTCGCGGGGTTGGCGTGCATATCAGCAAAGAGACTATGGGAGTCAAAGATTCCTAGACACGTGGACAAGGATGAGCTGAACTCGATGGAAACCCGAATGCGAAAGTGTACTGACCAATATGTGCACCATGCAGTTCGGGGGCAAGGTCCTGAAGCATCAATTTGGTCAAAGCATTACCGGAGAGAACTAGTTCGCGAATCATGATGCTCCATTCTGTCGTATTACGCTGGAAGTGCCAGAACTTGTTTGGCCAGGAGTTGGGAGAGTAGAGCGGAATCGTCTCCAGAGGAACCATCTATCAGGTACACATAAGCCCGCTCATCCCTCATTCGCACATGTCATTGTCAACTAGCTCACGTTCTGGAACAAGAAGTTCCTTGCACCATTATCGTACATCACTTTCACCCAATTCACCATGCATGCTGCTACATCCACAATGGAGGCGGAATTATCCCCAGTTAACAAGGAGCTAACACCAATATCGTTCGTTCCCAGCCACAGCGTGTACAAAGTACTGGGCCCATCCACCTTAATCGTTCCATTCTTCTTGTCCTCCAAGAACGCAGGAATTTGGGATCCAAACAACGGAGGAAATGGTCTGAATGTTATGTCATTGGAGCATGTTGCACCGGAACGAGCGTAGGGGAAGAGTTGTACGCCTGCATAGCCTGCAACATATACGGGCCACTGAGTGCCACCATTGCTAATGACGACAACGTCAGTGAAACTGTCCCCAAAGGTGACAAGGGATTTGATCTGATTTCTGTCGAAAGGACCTTCCTCGAGTTTGCCCAGAGTCACAGCTGGGAGGAGGGGGAGGAGAGTTATGAACATTGTGAGTTTCATTGTATCAGTAACAGCCGGGGTGAGTTGCACACGTATCCCTCGTTATTTGTCCCTTAAATGCGCATGACGGAGAAGAGAAGAGCCATGGACCTTGTGCTATTTGATGTCCGATTGCGTGCTGGGCACATAAAATCGAATTTTCCAACTTTCCTGGACTGTTGTAAGGTCAAAGTTTCCTTTCATGCATCAAGATAATGGATCATGTGTATGTGCTGCGCGAGTTGGTGGGAAAGACATTACGGTGCTTCGAGAAGACCGTGCAGAAAGCACTCCGGAGCATGTCCAATAATTTCTCCGAAGTGTCGAGGAACTTGCAATGCACATCTGACCAGACCTCGGGGGCGGAGCTCTTCTTGCTTACTGCAGCGCGATTTGGCATGAATGCGTTCCGAATTTCCAGCGGAGGTGGATGAAAAACACAATCAGCATAGGATGACGTGCCAAAAGACAGCTCACACGTGGTACCCTCCGAGTGGGCTTGATAGCAATGGGCGCAGAACGGCTTCCACATTTTGGAAAGCAATCCTCGTGATAGCTATTGGTTTGTCGCGGGCTATTTCTTCTCATAGATACTGTTCGGTGGGAATTCCCGCCGCTATTTCAAAAGCCTTCGAAGCTAATATAATCAAAAGATCAGTGGGTCCACAAAATTAGATCTTTTGAGCGGCGAAACTTAACTATGACGAAGCCACTGTGAAAAGGGCAGCGCATGCATGTATTGTAATATACGTACTATTCGTCTAGCCTCCCGTGGTCAGACTCACGAGGTGTCTATCCTTATATGTTTTTGACGACGACACCATGTGTGATCTTGAAGCAGTCTCTTCAACGTTTTGGGGGCAGGGGAAAATATAGCGGAGTTTCAATTACACGTTCTCAGAACGCCTTCAACCTCTCCAAGCCAGCCCATACAAAAAGGCCATGGTCCCAAAGAGTCCTTAGCCAGTTCTCCCAAATTCCTCCCAACCCAAATGAGAACGAATTCCACGGGGATTATAATAAACGGCTCAACATACTCTTCCCTCCGGATACGGAATTTGTTGTTATTCCACAGTATCTGCAAATTGGCTCGACCCAAGTAGTCGATTTCCTGGTGACTTTCGAGGTGTTCCTAAGAAACAGGCCGGTCTTCGTTCTAGAGCTTAAAGCTCCCAAGGAACTTGCGCATATATCTACCCGCCGGAATGCGGATGATCGGATGAGGGTCCGATTGACGGATTTGAGGGGTAAGGCAGTCTTGTTCGATGATCTCCTCAAAATGTTGTTGAATTCAAATTAGGTACATGCCCCATTCCAACTCTTCATGGTGAGCGCGATGGGCACCAGACTCTGCTTCTATCATGTGCCTTCGGGCAATCATGATGCAGTGATACAACCCCCTGTTATCCCGCGTCACCCAACGTTTGTCACCGATGTGGCGCCAGCGGATCGATGGGATTGTGATATCTTGGAACCAGAGGGAGAGGCAAGGTTCAGGGCTAGTAAATGAGATCCATCAAGCCTGTGCTGGCTTAAACTAGCAATGATTCTGACTGAGTTGGACTCGTTCCAGTTGGTTGCATTCCTGTTGCATGCGAACTTGATCACTCAATTGGGTCAGCGGATCTGAGGAACTTTGGCAAATCTTTTTGAATTATGAGAGCCAATGGTCACAGATTATAGAGGGGATTTTAACTTCACTTATTAAGTTCCCTGACACCAATCAAAAGGCTGGTCAGTTCTAGGGGTCATAATGTAGCATCCTGAGTTGAAAACAAGTGCTGATTAGTATTGATAGACTCTGTGATGGCAGATCAATTCAAACAGTCTCTGTGTTACTATTGCACCTCAAACAGACTTTAGCACAAAGTGGGAAAGATTGAGGAGAATCAGCAAAACCAAATCATGCTGAAGCATCATAATAGAATGGACAGGGCTAGTTGGAAATCAAATATGCAAAAAAGAGAAGCTATGACGATTTCATTCTGCCGATCCTACAAGTGCGTAGGGTGCTAAGTCAGTGTTGTGGATGGGGATCAATCATTGAACTAACTACGTTTTGTCGCATTCGCTGCAAGCACCCCTAGGCGCCAATATCGTGCAGGCCCTGCAACTATATTACGTGGCATCGACTCTCCGCCCCTTGTTTCAGCGGGGCTTTCGATGCTCACAAATCCCCAAACATTAAATCCCTCCACTTCATAATCATTTGTCTCGCTCTGGGGAAGGAATCTGCTTATACTGGAGAGCTGTACCTACAGTTGCAAATACCATCCGCGCTTGGAATATCATCCGGGAAGAACATAGTCAGACTCACAGACACCTGGATGTGATGAACGTGACTATCTCCTTTGCACCTACAATTCGACCTATCCCGCCTCCTGGCTGTTTCCAATGGGCAAAATCTTTCAAACGCATCAAATGATTCCGCACCTCGGATGGTTGGAGCAAACCCTTCGTCGAAATATGAAGTCCGCCATGCCTGATTCACTAGCCATCCGCTCTTCTCGCACCCATAAAGTCGTAGATGCATTGACGCGTCTACTCTGTTCACACCTCACACGTAGGTTGGAGTTGTAGAGCGGTGAGGGCGACAAGGCAACTTGTCCGGTTCTTGAGTGGCTTCTTGCGATTGTAGGAGCGTCCCGAACGAAGAATGGAGTCCATTTCATATGCTCCTCTTCATTTATAGGTGAATGACCATTTGTATCGTTACATCGTAACGCCAGCATCCTTATATCCGGTGGAGTTGATCCTTACCAGTATCGAAAACAAACCTCCTTACTCCGGGTGCTTTCAACTTAACCATGAAACCCAGCGGCTTCCCTTCCCTTGAATAGTGTTCGCAATCTCCCTAGCCACGTGTCGATCAGCCTGCTCACTAGGGTGCAGCTCGTTGAACCTGTCCATTTCGCTTCGGTAATCTCTTACGCTAGCAGAAAGACGACGAAAGAACGCACCAGAGGTAACCATCGCGATCGGTTCCGTTCACGACGGTGCATACGCTCTCATTAGAATCACCAAGCTTGAAGACGCAGGTGGTCACTGCGCCGGTGACATTGAATGGGGCAGTACCGTTGAAGTAGTCCTCCGGATTGGCATACATGTCAGCGAAAAGACTGTGCGAATCAAAGATGCCTGTGTGCATAGATACGAACAATGGTAAGCCAGATTAAGCGGATATTTGAACGGGTACTGAGCCATGAAGCTTAGGGGCAAGGTCTTGAAGCATGAGTTTCGTCAGAGCATTACCGGAGAGAACGAGTTCGCGAATCATGATGCTCCATTCTGTTGTGTTGCGTTCTATGTGCCAGTACTTGTTTGGCCAAGAATTGGGCGAGTAGAGTGGAATTGTCTCCAGAGGAATCATCTGCCAGAATATGCATGTAAGCTCAACCGCTCCTCGCTCACAGATGTCATTGTTAACCAACTCACGTTCTGAAACAAGAAATTTCTCGCCCCGTTATCATACATCACCTTCACCCAATTCACCAGACATCCAGCAACATCCACGATCGAAGCCGAACTATCCCCAGTCAACAACGAGCTAACACCTATATCATTCGTTCCCAACCATAGCGTGTACAGTGTGCTATTTGGGTCTACTTGTATTGTTCCGTTGTTCTTGTCCGCCAAGAACGCGGGAATTTGTGACCCAAACAACGGAGGAAACGGTCTGAATGTCAGGTCGTTGGAACAGGTTGCTCCGGCCCTGGCGTAGGAAAGAGTTGCGCGCCTGTGTAACCTGCGACATACACGGGCCAAGGAGTCCCACCATCACTAACGAGAACAACGTCTCGAGTTTGCCGAGGGTCAAAGCCGGGAGGAGTGGGAGGAGAGCTATGACCATTGTGAGCTTCATGGTATCACTAACAGCTGGGGTGAGTTGTACATTCTTCCTTCGTATGCGGTTTTTTAAATCTTCGTGGCGCAAAAGAAAAACATTATCAGTGACTTTGCGCTATTGGATCTTTGGTTTCGTTGTCGGCATACAAATTTGGCCATGTCGACCTTTCCTGGATCGCTGGAAGCCTGATGTTTTACTTTCGGCGAACAGGATATACTGCGGCTATTGGTCAGGTGTACGAACCCGCGAGTCTGGTGGGAAGGAGGACACCGTGTTTTGAGAGAACCGTGGAGAAAGCGCGCAGAACATATGCGATAGTTTCTCCGAAACAGCAACTTAGAAACCTCTCGATATGGCTTGATCGGACTGCGTTGATCGGGTTTCCGTTCATTGCAGCATGGCAGGCACTAATATGTTCCGAGCTTCAAGGAAGAAACGACCACTTGAAGTTCAACGGTGTAGGAACTCACAAGCTGTCCTTGAGGACCTGTTTAGTGGCGGTCGCAATACGGCTTCCGTGGGTTCGAAAGGAACTCCCTGTAATGATCACTGATTCACCCAAAGGCAATCTCTTCTCATGGGTCTTTCTCTGTGAGAGTTTTGGTTCCCATTCTAAATTCTTATAGTTAGTGGGTTGGTGGCGTCTTTAAATTTAGACTTCAATTCTTGAAGGTCAGAACTTCACTTCGACAAAACTACCTCAAGAATAACCTCGTTCGTTTACCAAGATATCAGTATGTGCTGCTCAGGCCTCGGCTCCAACTTACCAAGCCGGACACCATGTACACAGTTGAAGTTCGCTGATCGGATCTTTAAGCGATTCCTTGACACGAAATATCCGTCTCTCCTCGAGATCCCTGCATGGCGTTAACGAGCTCAGGACGTCAATCCACTCTGACCGCATATGGGGGACAGACACACTACAACTGCCGATGGACTAGGTGAGTCATCATCCGGTGAGTCGTCAAACAAACTCAGTTGCATGGAAGCATAGAGACACCCGAGCCGCGCCAGGCGACCAAGGCCTCGGCCTGGAAGCCTATCACGCACCATGTCTACCTACCTACTTCACAACCTGTCCAATGCCAAACAGACGCTTCTCAATCATCGATTAGGCTTAACAACCTCACTCTGTTAATCCTTTGAACGTGTGTACAGGCCACTGGACCATTGAATGGTGGGTTGATCGTCGAGCTCACCCCATCTCACGACTTTTGTTGCACGTTTTCCCTTGGGAACGATGCTGCGTGATCGCTCTGGAGAGACTTGACTCATCGATCCAGGTGGGTTTATTACTTGACACTCGCCAATTCTCACCACTGACAATGTCCAACACCGACACGCACCCTGTCATTTTATCTCACCGCCTGGGAAATTAACGAACTCCGCCATCCTTATGCTTGGAGCTGTGCCTGTTGTTGCGAAGGCATTCAGGTTTGGAGCCTCGTCCGAACGGTAAATCATAAAACTAGGTAACACCCACTGGGCGGCGAAGGAACTACCCGGGCGGAATGAATATGATCATCCCCTTTAAGCTTCGAAACGCAATGAATACACCTGCGCCTCATGGTGGATATAGTCGGATTTCAAGAAACCCCTGTCGGATCGTGTTGCGCCTCGGAGTTCGACCGAGCGCTAACATTCGGGATACATGCTCCCCGGCACGCTTTTATCTCGGCTATTGACCTCCTGCATAATCGCGTCCTTCCCCCGCCTTCCGGTTATTCACAACGAGAGAATTCCCTTAAATGTACCAAGTGGTTCCATGCCTCCGGTTACGGGTGGCAGAATGTATGCTATTGCGCAATCGCCATTGATGACTACTGTCACTCACACACAAGTCACCCGCTGTTCCCGGACAATAGGACGGGGACGTATCGATGCATCCGCTTCTTTCGAGCTTCAACAGGATATCAACCCGGGGACTCCCAGACCTTTTGTGCATCTTACCATTCCTTCTGTACTTCCACCTCCTTCTTACGCTTCTTTGCTCGCTGGCCTTCTCTCACATCCTCGCTCGCAAGGCTTTTCCGAAAGTATATATGAGCTAGGCATTTGCTGCTTTTCAGCTCTGTCCATTTAAACTCCCCCGTGCCATCTTCCAGCCTCCAGCCGTTGGTTCTCAAGCAGCCACCTGTACGCAACATTCCTTCCTTACAAACGTCGTTTACGAGTCGACATAGTACCCTGCGTCTTCCTGCAGACACCTATGTCAAGCATGATTTTGCAAACGGTTGCGCATCTCATAAACGCACTCTCTGTACACGTTTCCCTGTCACCACCAAACCCTCCTGTCAAGTCCCACGAACGTTGCACGGGGACTCCGGAGACAGACACACTCTTCGAACATGTCGTACAACATGTTACATTCCTCAGCAAAGTACGCGCTCCCAACTTCACCATGCCGCCCAGTCACCAATCTGACACATGACCTCCAGAGTTCCGTCTGGTTTTTCACCTGCTCAAACATCATAGGAACCCTCATCTCTTGCGAGTTCGGGAAAAAATCTTGTCCTATATCAACAACAAACACAAGACATGCTCTGGGCTCCATACACTCGCTCCTCATCCTTGGCACGACTCTCACGTTTTTTTCCGCTATCCTCAGGCTGTGGTACGTGTCATCATCCCCCCCTCCCCCTCCCAGGACTTAATCATCGTCGGCTTCTAGGTGCTACAAAACGCTAGGGTCCCTCTTCACGTTCGAGATCACCATCCGTCCCAAACATGAATTGATCAAGCACGGCCCATATGCCTATGTCCGGCACCCAAGTTACACAGGAGTCCATCTCACACTCATCGGAGCCACTTGTGTTCTGCTCGCTCCGGGCACCTGGACAGCGGAGCGTGGCATCCGGAACCCTCTGGGCATGCTCATATTGTGTCTCTGGCTCCTCAAATGTATCTTCGCCTTTCGCGGGATGAGCATCCGGTTCAAAGCCGAGGATGACCTGTTGCGTTCGAACTTTAATCATGAATGGGAAGAGTATGCGAAGAAGGTCCCGTACAAGTTCGTCCCTTGGGTGTACTGATGTATTTCGTGTTCCAAAGGATGGGTATGATGCATGTAAGGGTTCAGTGACGACTTGTAGGCCGGTGGAAGCCCAGATTTCACTCGTTACAATGGACTGTTTTCTGATACCGAACTTCTTACAGACGAGTTATACGTACGAAGAGTTGCGGAAAGCATAATAAGACTGATGCCAGTAGATTAATGGTGCATACGATTATTGTAATTTATGTTCAATCATACTTTCGCATCGCCTCTTCTAGCACATCCATATCCACATCAAGAGGAACGACGTCGCCAAATGAGAGTTCCGCGTCCGAGTTTGGTGGCAAATCGTTCCCGTCCCCGCCACCGGGTTTTGGACAAGGAGAATCGGTGGAAGTGGGAGGCGTCGTCTTCGAGGAGCAGGATCGGTTTGATGAAATGCTACTTCCCGACGACAAAGAGTTAGCGGAGGGCGTTGATGGTGGTTGCGAGCTTGATAGCAGTGGCGGCTTGAACGACTTCTGTTTCATTGGAAGCCCAGTCTTTGACTGACCACTGGTTGTCGACGAATTCTGTGAGGACAGTGGGAATGTGTGCGTCCGCCGCATGCCCAATGGTGGAGGGCGCGAGTCGTTACCAGAAAAGCGACCTTGAGGGAGAGATAGTGCAGAAGACTGACGGTTACAATGAGGTTGTGGTTGTTGTGGTTGGTGAACCTGTGGGGTAGGACGAGACGTGTTTTGGGAAGGAGGATTGGAGCTCAGGGAAGGTTCGGAGGATAGCGACGCTAATGAAGCAGAGACGGTGCGTTCAAACCTAATTCTTCGTTGTTTACGTTCTGGGTCAAGAAGCGGGTGAAGCTTGGGGGTTTGGGCGGATGTCGATTTCGACTTTGTAGGAGCATCTTTCGCGTGAGTAGGTGGTTTGACTCGTGGCATATGAGATGGTGAAGAGGAAGATGATATAACGACGTTCTGCTCCGCGGCTGAGGCTATAGAAATGGAAGGAGGGTGGGATGGGGGGCAATTGGGTGTATCTGATAGTGATGACGCCGCTGCTGTTCTTGGTTTTGGAGGAACTGGTGGTGGGGGCATAACTTCACAGGACGGCCTGGGAGAGTCCACGTCCATCGCAGAGTTAGCATCATCCTGGTCAATAATGAGGTTCCTGGCTACCCCGGCTGTCCGGACTGGTGGGGTGGACATATCAATCGAGATGCAAGCCGGAGTACCGAAGTCCCGCGCCTTGCCTTTCGCAGTGCTTTCAGATGCTGAACGGTTGCTCGGTTTTGAATGTCTCACTCTCTTGGTAGCAATATCGGAGGCACTTGCCACCCTTTTAGACGGCTGTCTCCGTTTGAGGGTATCCCTTGACGAGCTTGTATCATTACGAATATTGCCGTCAATTCGTTGCGAAATACCCTTCAGCATACTTAGGAACTGGTCCGGGTCGCGAACAGGCAGCGTTTCTACATTTACAGAGGTAGAAGGGCGTGATAGTCTGCTCCGACGATCGTTTGCCGAGACCTTCCAGCTCGAAGCACCATTTATATAGTTCGAGATGGGTGCAGTTGAAGACGTCGTATCGGATGTCGCTACGCTGCTCGAGTCTGATGAAGTCATAGATGAGCACGCTGATGGCGACGGCGAAGTTGACGCAAGGGGAGAAGGTTGGCAATGGGAGTACAGAATCCCTTTCATAGTGCATTCGGAGGAAGTTGAGCTGGCTCTTGCAGAGTCCCTCGGTACTTTGTAGCTCGTTGAGTTAGACTTTTCACGGTTCAAATGAAAAGCGACGAACTTCGAAAGAGCTCAGGTTGAGACCTGAAGGAGGCCTCGGAGAAGAGTGAGTCGAGTGCTGCGCATGCGCTTTGAGAGCCTTGCCATTGAACGGAATCTGACGTATACAACTCCTTGTTATCATCTGCCGCATCATTGTATTCCATTGCACGAGTGTGGTATGTGTCAGGGGGTTCGTTGGAAGGCTCTCAAAGGCCGCGTCAGATGTTGCCAAGTTGCGTCGACTTTCCTATGTGATATACCATCGCAAGAGGATCACAGTGAGCCATGTAACCATCTATGCAATTCGAGGGACACGCATATAATCAAGGAACTTACCAGATAACTGAGAGGCAAGGGAGGGTACACGGTCAAGGGGTACATACTACATTGGTGCAGCAACAAATGCATTTCATTAGTTTGTGACACCACCCCACGTGATGAGTATCCCCTTTAGGTCATGATCGCGTCATAGGAAAAACCATCAAATTCGTGTTCAAAACCGTATACGATACTGTCAAGGAAGGGACTCTTGAACCATAAACTAGGAATACAAAGAAATGAATGACGAAAGTGGGCTTTAAATTTGAGGATTCATTCTCTAACGAACTGACGTTGGGGAGAGTTTCGCAATGAAATCAGCGATAGTTGTCCAGTAGCCCTCTTGTATGCAAGTATCATCTGAAGCGGTCATAAGTGATGCCAACGGGTTAGTTAGTTAAAGCACGAAACCCACTGTGACCGCCTTCGCGGAACTCATGGTATCTGATATGCTCGAGTCCCTTCTCGTACTCCTTTCCCCCTGGTGTGGTTTTCTCGCCTCGTTTTGCGAACGCCTCCAACAGAGCGCGCATTTGTTCCGAAGGCACAATCTGGTCTTTGAGGCCGCTGAGCATCAAAATTGGCGTCGTAAGCGGTATCTTCGGTACTTTCGAGACGGAATCCCACTTTTGGTGGCAGAGGAAGGAGAAAGGTCTGAGAAGAGGGAGGGTGTGTGGTACGAGATTCGGAAGGGAAGTGAAGGTATTCTCGAGGATCAGTGCTGCAATCTTGATCAAAGGGTGAGGCCATTATTCACTTGATACCCTGGAGCATGCTCACCTTGTCAGGATTCTTACTGGCTAGATCAATTGAAACGGCACCGCCCAACGATTGACCATAGAGAACCTGCAAGGTGCGTTTGCCACATGCACGGTAAACTTTGTAGCCAAAAAACGTACAATTGGTGTTCGTTTGTACCTGTCGTCTTTGAGGAGGTAATCCAGTCCCGTCTGGGCGTCGATCTGTAAACCTGAGACAGAGTCAACTCTTGTATAACTTGAGGTAAAGGAGCGTTGTACACACCCCGCTCATCTGGCGAACCCTCAGAAAGACCATACCTGAAGGTACGTTTGGTGTAAGATAATCACAGGGATTGAGGTGACCCACCCTCTGTAGCACATCATCAACACGTTGCACCGCATGCGTAGGTAGAACACTGCGGCGAGAGGTATTCGATGCCCGTGGTTGCCTGCGTTCCCGTGAAACATGATGACAGTCGGACGGCTTGCAACGAACTACCATACACGTGAATGGTTAGCCACCCCAGGGCACAACGAGACACAAGAATGATTCACCTCATCCTCGCTAAGACCCTCGGCGGGGAGTTCAAGAGCATTGGGATTCGTTAAAACCCCGCGCTGGCGTAGCATGTAACACCTCAATGTCACATTGTCTGGTGTTACTAGGCTGAGTTCGTCGTACGGTATGTCATAGTCGCTGGGTTTAGCCACCTCTAAGCCAAGTGAGTGCGCGCAAGATGAACAACAGACATAGAACATGCCAGTCCGTGATCCCGGGGGAAACGCCGAGGGATAAATCAGGTACCCTTGTCCATACCAAAGGAGGCCGACACCTTTTCTTGATTAGACATATTAAAAGGACAACCAAGTTGGGCATGATAATACCTAGTGTCGAAAGGCCCGCCGCAGTCGCCAGCGTTCCCTGACAGGAGAAGAGCGGTTATGGCTGAGCATAGTGTCGGAGTTCATTGAAAACAAACCTTTGCGAAAGCCTCTAGCGACGGGATGAATCGTGACATCTGGACTTGCAAGTTACCGAGCTGCAATGACAGTAAGTTGTGCAAGGTCAACTCGTGTTTGTGATTGCTTGCCAATGGCTTTCGTTCCTATACCATCAATTAGGCGCCCACTGCCAGTGCTACACACATTACACTCGCGCCCGGCGATGATATCAAATCAGCTTCACGTTCGGAAAACTCTTCATCAGAAGTACGTATTTCAATGAATATACCGCAGAGCAGTGTATGGCATGTTCCATTTTCTCTAAGACTCACATTGTTAATCATTGGTCCTAACTCGTGGACAATAGCCGCGTTCAAAGTTGGCTGTAGCTGTAGCTGTAGCTGTAGCGAGGTCTGTAGCACGCTTACTAAGATAAATTTGTAATCAGCATTTTGGAACTCAGCTGACAGCTGATCTGGTTGATGTTCTCTCGGGGGGTTTCCGAAGCCCTAGCTTAGGGGTCCAGTTTTGCTCTTATATACCTTGGTTTTATTTAAAAGAATCATCAATGTAAATCCAAACAAAAAAGCCTTGCTGGGGGTACCCTGGATTTTGAGTGTGAAAGGATCATATTGAGTGTGAAACATAATTATCATGTATTTAAAACCCATGATACCCTCCAAGGGGACACCTTTCATCTGGATCTGTCTCCAGTGAATATGTTGGATAGATATATTCCCAGATGTAGTACTAAGTACCATGTGATAGGATAAGTTGGGTGTAGCATGGGCTCTGTTCATCCCCTCGCTCAAACCGCTCTTTTTTTGTCCCATCCTCTGCCTCCCTTAGTGTTCGGGCACAGCCACTTGACACCTCTGGCTTGTCCACTGGCTTTCCATTTGCTCTCATCCCCTTTAAATGACACCAGTCTCATTTTCTCTTCCCAACCTAAGGAATCACGTGATCCCAGCTTCTTTCCAAAGCCGAAAAACCAAGCCCCTCACAACTCCGTAGTTGCACATTTACTCTGGACTAAAACTACTAATATAGCAAAGATTACCATTTTACATACACCCTTCTTTTGAAACCTTTTATACTTTCAATTTAACATGTTCTCACCACACCGCAAAAAAAAGATGGCCAAAAATTTAACTTATTTCTCTGCTAACTGCCACTGCTTCAGCCTATGCTAAGACTCCGGAAATCTCCGAGCAACATCAACCAGACAAGCCAGACATCACCTGTCAGCTGAGTTCCAAAATGCTGATTACAAATTTATCTTAGTAAGCGTGCTACAGACCTCGCTACAGCTACAGCTACAGCTACAGCCAACTTTGAACGCGGCTAATGTTCATTCCCGGTTCATATCCGTCCACAACGCAATTTCCCACTGAGGCTCCAATGAAACTGATCAAGGGCTTGATACACATCGCGCCATGACAGGCTTGTTCTTGTCGAATTTAGCAAATGATTTGACGCCCTAACAGCGACTATGCTAGATTAGTCCAAGTTGCGTTTGAAGAGCTCCAAAACTCCACGAGCCAATTCACTGGCATTATGGCATGGCCACGACTCTCCCTCTGTCCAATCCTCAGCTATCGAAATGGATTCCTTTACACAATTCTTTCTCCCTGCACGAGAAGCTACTTATCAAAATTTGAAGTATTTTGACACCAAAAAGCGCCAAGGACCTGTGAGCAGCTCATCTACTTGGGTCCCTCCGTCGGCATTTCTGAACGAGAGAAGAAGTTGACGGATTACATACAAGGGGATAAACCATGACGACACTAGTGACAACACCTATTGCCTTAGTTCCTATTGCGGCAGCTCCGTTTCCACGTGGGTCCGCGTTTCGGTGGTTTTCCTCCTCGCGTTTTCTTCTCAGAAAATGTTTCAAAATCCTTCAAAAAAAATAATTCGACGTGATGTCACTGCGACACGCGTAGCCTATCCTTTCCTTTTCTCATGATACCCGACGTTACAGATTGGAAGGGTGGGGCATTGGTATGTATCCCGAAAACGCGACACAGGGTCGAATCAACACCATCAAGTGTCAACTCATACTTACTTAATTTTAGCACGTAAGTTTTCTATTCATCAGATCCTGGGATGAATGCAACTTCATTTGTAAACTCCTTCAAGGTGCAGAAAAATTTCAACCGTTACAGGATCGGGGTTTTTGGAGATGTATAAAATCTGACGCTCATCGAAATCCTCCCCTCATCGGTCTTCCGTACTATCCTCCACTCTTCTCACCCCAAACCTCGAGTTTTACTCTCCCCCCACACTCTTTTGACAATGCGCTCCTTTGCCACCATTGCCACCATTGCCTCCGTTGCCTTTGCGGCTGTTGTATCTGCTCTCCCTACTCTGCCCGTTCCTGGTGCTGTGGGTAATTTTCTCCTCTAGTCGAGGTGTTTGAATCTAATTCCTCCATAGGGGCTTGTCAACGCTGACACTGTCGTTAAAAACGTTGGCGCCGTTGTTGGTGTTGCCAACGGCAATAACATCCCTGTTGCGAATGCCGTCGCACACCAAAGCCGTCAGCTCCCCAATGTCCCAGGTGTTCCTGTTGATGACGTCGAGGTTCCCAACGCGAAGGCTCTCCAGAGCCGTACTGAAGTTCGTGGTCTCCCGGTCATCATCACCGAGCTTAACGACCACATTCAACCCCTCTGCCACAACTTGAGTGAGTCGTTCAATTGCTAAGCTTATTACGGTGCTAATGTTATTCCAGCTGCCGTCGTCTCGGTTGCTGCTGATGCCCACGCTGCTCTCGATGTTGCGATTCCCATCCTCACGGAGATCAAGACTCTCCTCCTCCAGGCTAAGGCTGAGATTGAGGCTCTCCTTGCTGCTCACATTGATGGTGCCCTCGCACTCGGTGGCAAGGTTCTCACTCTCAAGGCCATTGCTGATCTCTTTGCCACCCTCTGCGTTGTATGTCCATGATTTTTTTTTTTTTATCGCATTCGTTTCCTCACATAACGTCTTTGCAGGCTGTTGTTACTGTTGTTGGCCTCGTTCTCAAGACTTGCGCTGCTATCAAGTCTGAGATCCTCGGTAGCCTCGTTGCTGACATCACTGTCGCCCTTGCTGCCATTGTCACTCTCGGTGCTAAGATTGCTGTTGGCCTTGTTGTTGAGCTCAAGCCCCTCGTTCAATGTGTTGCTGCTATCATCCTCGAATTCAAGTTGGAGGTTCTCGTGAAGCTCTTCGGTATTGTTGCTTATTAAGTAGCTAAAACCGTTGAATGTCTTAGTACCCCCTCCGTATGATACCCACTATCTTAGCTGATAATATCTTCTTTCTCATCCAAGTGTGAATTGTGAGGCGGTTCTCTCGAAAGTGCATCGGTTATTCGGTTCGGTTTCTGTCGGTTGTATCCTTGGCATGGGATTAACCGGCTTTTCAAAGGTAGGATCTGCTTTCTGTTTCCCGAGGTCCGGTCGCTATCATTGGGCTCCGGTGTTCGATCAGTCCCTGTATCATGGTGGAATTAACTAACTGTTGATCATTTTGCAGAACCCTGAGCCACAAGAAATGAACTAGAAGCATGTCTGTGGCTTCTTTCTTGACATGTCGCCCCAATCCGCCGTGATCTGTGGGAAGATAACCATCTACCTTCCATTGCACTATTGCCACACTTGGTCGTAGTTACGGTATCAGGTCAGCATGCTGCTACACACCGGTGTCCATAGATCCATCCAATTGTCAACATACTGCGAAACACACATAAAAATCCGAGGCCGGAAGAAAGCGCTTCCAAACCTCATGGAAGTTCATAACCGAGTCCATCAAATGCCAAGTCCAAAGTCCGTCCAGTGATCCCTCTTACTCAGTTAATCCGTCAAGATTCCTTCATATGCGATAAACCGTCTTCCAAGTATTAAGTTCTGAGCTCCAAAAAAGAAAAGAACGAGACGCTGGAGACGTCCAAACCGCTGTGTCCAGAACTAGAACAGAATCCCGAGGAAAAAGAAAGGTTTCCACCTGGCAATCCTAATAATAGAGAACAAAAATTCACCACATGAATCAAAGTCCACGTATCAAAAAAAATCGAAGTTCACCCCTCAGACCGTGCATTTTGTATACGACATTCCACCATAATACAAAACCCAAAGACAGTAGCGAAAAAGAAAGAACACGCTTGAGCAGGACCAGAGACAGAGATAGAGCAACACAAAAAGAGAGATCATATAAATCAGGGCCTCAGCCCAAATTCCACAACCCTCAATTAGAGTGGCAAGTACAACAACACATATCAAATTCATCCATCCACCCACACACCAACCGAGCAGTATGATTCAGTACACAGCCGGTCACTGCACCCTCCGGTGCCTTGAAGAAACTCTGACAAAGATGAGTGAATGACAAGAAAGGACAAGGGCCACAAGAAGTCCAAGTACATGAAATGAGGTGATATCAAAAAGAAGGGCACTAGAGTATGGGAAGGCTAGCAGGCAGAAAACGTAAGCAGTGGTAAATGGTAATAGCGACAAGCCTAGGAGTGATAGGAAAGGTAGAAACGGAATACAAACGATAATGCAGGTCGGCACAAGACAATGGCATAGGAAGCACAGTGAAGTGGTATGAAAGCAGGAGGGCGAAGCATGAACGCGTTCAATTCCACGAGTCCTATCGTAACAACCAAGGGGGAGCGTGACCCAAAGCGTGAAAAATCCCAAGGATCGCGCCAACTGCTCATGCACTTGCACCAGTATCCGCAACTTCGGCTTCCTCGTAAAGTGTCCTTGGGTTCCACACCTCAGGGAACGGATACCAAGTTGGCCGCAGCTCATAAATCCCAAGTATGCCCTCTGGGTCCTCGTCGTCTGAATCCCAGTCACTCCCTTCGACCTCTTCCTCGTAATATGTGTGTGTTGGTCGGTAGTTCATGAAAAAGTAGTCGTAATGGGGGTGTGGGTTCCTGTGTGGTGGTGGGTATGTTGGCGTTGTCCTAGGCGATGAAGATGAAATGTAAGGGGCATACGGTGTGTAAGTTCCATAGCTTGTGATTGTAGTTCCAGTGGCGGACATGTAAGAACTCTGAGATGCGCGACTGGACGGATGTGTGAGGGGAGTGGTGAGGGGAGCTACTGACGCTGAAGGAGTAGTGGAAGTTATAGCAGCACCAGGCGTCGAGGGGATGGTAACGGCGGTAGGTGTTCTTCTATGAATGATAGTCATTTTACTTGAGCCCGCCTCAGGCCGCTAAGAGCACAAGAGAGATGAGTCGCATGTCCAGCAAAATGCAAACGATAATTCACCTTTTCATCGCCGTCATCCTGATCCTGATCCTGATCTTCCTCTTCATCCTCGTCCTCTTCATCCTCTTCCGCATCTTCCCTCTCCCTTCTCTCCCTTCTCCGCCTTTCTTCACGTTCTTTCCGTTTCTTCTCCTCCCTCTCCTTCCGCTCCTGTTGCGCTCTCTGGACCCTTTCCTGTTCCTCCCGTTCCTTCCTCTCCCTCTCCTCCCTCTCCTTTCTCTCCCTCTCCTCCCTCTCCTTTCTCTCTTTCTCCTCCCTCGCCCTCCTCTCCTCCTGTTCCTTCTGGAACCTCTCCATTAACTCCTTCTCTTCCTGCTCAATCCTCCTCTTCGCCTCCTCCGCCCTCTGTTTCCTCTCCTCCGCCAACCGTTTCAACTTGGCCTCTCGCCGCACCTCCCATTGCTTCGTCATCTCAGGCGTGAATCTCCGTCTTTCAATATCCCATTCTAGCCACCTATCATCACATCGGTGAGGACCTGGCCGCTTACGATACTCAAATCCGACGCGTATGAGTTGGCCTAATTTGGAGGCGAAATAGTGTGCACATTTTTCGCGCTCGAGACGCCAGGCAGGTGTAGTCTTCGGAGGATTATCGACGTCTTCGTTGATAACACAAACGTGCTTAGGATCAGGACTGCATTCGTGAAATGGTGGTTGTTCCTCGAATTGCATTCCGAGACGGAGGCTCCGGAGTGTACGCCGGATAGGCTTGAGGTTCTCGACATATGCAGACTACCACGGACAGGGTAAGTGGCAAGCATAACGGCAGGATGAAAAGCTAAAGATTCAGGGTGATGCACCAGCCAAAAGGGGACTTGCCACGCGTCGTATGTCGTGACATCATATCCCAAAAATAAAGTATATAAAAACCGTGGCATAAACGCCATCGACCAGAACACGCTCTTAAGCCATGATGCAATACAAACAGCAGAGAAACGAAAGAGAGGAGAGGCAAAATCCGAAATAGCATCAAAACACTCACCCAAGGTGCGACATCGCGTCCATCATGATAATCACACTTTTCCACCTCCAAAACCTCCAACTTGGGGAACCGGTCCGCCAAAAACTTGCAAAATTCCGGTTCGATCCTCTCTCCGAGCATAACTCGCAGGTGCTTCAGCTTCTGGTTCTTGTGAATAACCTGCATTCTCGTAGATACTGGTTCGGGGTCAGGATCCGGTTGTGCGTTCTTGCCATGCTTGGGCTGGGGCTTTGGCGGGATAGTCTTCGGAGCAGGCGTACCGGCGGCAGACACCTCTCGCAGAATCCTCTGTAGAGTTCTCTTCGTAAACGCCGCGGTAGGATCAGCAATATCGCTGATAGCAAGTATCGCTAAGCGCTCGACGCCTTTCATAAAGTAGCCCACCCTGTCGAGGTTGCAAGCATCTGAGACTGCGAGAGATTCAATCTGTTCGAGTAACGAGCCGCGATTGCCCTTCGCAGAGACGTATTCAGGTGCAGCAGGAAGCACCTTGAACATCGCATCGCCCCTCGCCACAGACTTGGCGAATAAAAGCCTGAGCTCTTTGAGCTTGGGCATCTTGTTGATAACATCCACGAGTTCTGTGCCAGTCTGCCTTGGGGGATGACCGGTCATAACCAACGATACAAGCCTCGGCCAATCATGCTGGGCGAACTCATCAAGAGTACACAGATCGCCAGACACCTGAACATGCGTGAGAGACGTGGGCTTGCCAACGTCAAACAGGAACGCAGAGGCAGCATACCGGGCGAGGATATCGTTCTTGTACTTTTTACGATACTCGCGAGAATGATATAGGGCAGGACTGGAATAACGAGCCTCATATGGACTCTGGCCAACGCGGGGAGCTTCTGCAACGGGGATGAGGTATAACCGCTCAATGACAAATTCAGGCGGACTCTTGGGAATCATGGAGATGTAGAGGGGAGTATCGGTCATACGGAGTTCGCGGACAGAGGTGCAGGTGAGAAGTGCATTGAAGAGTGAGTTAGGCGGGAAGAACGGACAACAGATCGAGAAACTGATGAGAGACGGCATTCTTGGGAGGGCAGTGGCTAGCTTGTCAGTGTGTCTTGGGTGATAGTCGCCGCCTACGTAGTAGCGGTCTCCCCATCGCGGAGGCGAGGCATCGGGCCAATCGTCAGGCCAGATTAGGTCAAATCGCCTACACGAAACGTCAGAACACGATTACAGGCTATCAGAACGCCAGAACTCGCTTGAACAGGGGCCAGAGACTCTCTGGAAAAAAGTGAAGACCAGACTCTTCGTCGTGTTTATTGGGATGGGGCCATCGTACGTGCGAAAAGAGGTAGGGCAGACAGAGCTCCCTGAGCTCGCTGTTGGTGGCAGCGAGGGCGGCGAGGGTTGCGATGTTGTCGCTGGTGCGGATGGCCGCGAGGTCTTTGACGACGGGGAGGATTTTGTGAGGCTCAAGGGGCATGGGTTGATGATGAGAACAGACAATTAACGATATTTATTATTTATTATTCCAACAGGGACCCCGGAAACCCGGATCGATAACACGACTAGATTGCAAACTGCTGCGTCCACTCCCGGCTCACCCGTTGCGCATCCGCCTCGTTCTCTTTGTAGTGCTTCGCCACGTCCGTAGCAAGAGGATCGTCTGGATTCGGTGCACTCAGCAAAGCCTGGATCGACAGCAGCACCGTCCGGATCTGCAAGGCAGGCGACCACTTGTCTGAAAGTGAAATAAATATCCTATGATCCGTCGCTCTGTAGCCAAATTACCCACCCTTCAGGATGTCCAAACAGATCCGACCGAGCTTGTCTAAGGAACAACCAGTTCATTTCTGACCTCTCCCATCACGCATAGACTCACCAATGTTAGGGTGGTATATCTTGGTCAGGAACCGCACCTTCGGGGGTGCCATAGGGTACTCTTCAGGAAGGAACAGCTCCAGCTTAAACTTGCCATCTGAACAATCTCAAAGTGAGTAAGAACATGGCATCAGGAGACAGAACCTACGCTCAAATGGGCTCCCACCGGGCCCTTCAATTGTTACGTCGAAATATCGAAGGTTATCCTCATGTGGTGCTGCAGAGATTCCAGGTGCTGGGTCTGCAACAAGTCGCTCAGTTTCCTAAAGATAGAGACACGCTTTAGTATAACATCGTTCAGTACAAAGAGCACAAGGCCACAGACCTTGATAATCCTCTGCACTCTCCATCAATGTCAGCCGCCAAAAGAACGCGTGTACCGCCGCAGATGGAGAACAGCGAGAACGAACACAAGTATCCCACACCACGGGGATAGGTTGACCATGCGTCAAGTCATCCCAAGTTTCCAGAACAGACCAACAGAACCCGAGAAGAGAGGTGTGTTATTAACATGTCCAAAGCAGACAATCCAGATACCCCATCGTATCACGATACCAGCATTTCCCGATAGTCCACAAGTTTCCGCAGGACACAATGAAGTGTAGCGCCGTGCAAATGAGATCCCATGCAATCGAAGGCGAAAGGGTGATCGAATTAACGAGAGATGAACCAGAGTAGCCGTTAGTCTCGTTTCACCTGGATCCACTCTAGATGTAGTATAACACACCTTGGGCAAAGCCATATCCAATGCCTATAGTATAGTACAACCACACAAATCAAACGTAGGATTGTACAGGTCTGGTGGGTGGTATGTTACGAAATTGACCCTTCTGGCCGTGCAATCTATCTGTAATCACGGCACATTCATTCAGTTCTGATTTATAATATACTGAGAATAACGATCATACACTCACGCAGTCTAGCACCTAGCGAGGAAGGTTAGACGATGAACAGAGGTGAAAGAGAGATAGTTGATAGGGTACGATGATGACAGTCCTTGCAACAGCCCTATCTTGCTCTTAAGACCGCATCAGACAACGCTGACTCATCTTGTCTATATTAGTTCCATCAATCGTGGAAGGTGAAAGAAAGTGAACACTCATACAATTACATAGACTAACGAGATACTAGATACTGCTAAATGAGGAGAAAGAAATAGTGACATAGCTTGCAGAAGTCATAAGAACAAAAATGAAAGGAAAAAAAAATAGTCAGGAGAGCGAGATGGCACGAATCATAAGTCGTTAGAAATCAGAACCAAGGTCCCCCACCGCCGAACCTCGCATTGAAACGTGAAGAACCAGGGGAATGCCCAGGACTACCGTTACCACCACCATTACCACTTGAGCCTGAGTTTGATCCGTTAGGACCAGAGTTAGAGCCACCACTTCCGCTGCTGCTGCCGCCTGAGCCTCTTCTCAACGAGAGCAATATATGCCTCGGACAGCACATCTCCCGTTGCTGCCGAGGCTCAACATCGGTCCGGCACACAGGACATGTGTTTGCATTCTCCAACCATTTCTACAGGCACAAATCAGCATCTACTCAAAGGAAAACTTGCAAAGGGATGTAGCACGGACCTCCAGACACGCCTTGTGTTGCCAGTGGATGCAGTTACCCGACTTCATGACCAAATCTTCTGGCTCATACTGTGGGTAGAAAGAAGCAAACATGTTAGCATATCCGTTCAGAGATCTGAACACTCGGAATACGTACATCTTCCAAACAAATCGGACACCTCGGGTCGCTTTCCTCCCCAGCCCACTCTTTATATTTCGCACTCTGCAGCCTCTTCAACACTGCTTCAGGCGTCGACCTCGGTTTCACTTCACCTAGTGCTGCTTGAAGTGTGAGCAAGCTCTCATAAGAGGGGTCAAACTCGTCGTCATTCTAACACAAATCCATCAGTCCCAATTCCACTTGTCTCATCGTCAGAAACGAAACCTGCAAAGTGCTACTCACCATATAATCGCCCAAATCTCCAATTCTCCTCGCGAACATATTGAACCTCCTCGCACCGGGCCCACTATTCAGGTTACCACCACCCGCCATATTATTCCCCCTCAAACGGTTCCACGTCCTCAACCTCGGTGCAGCAGGCGGATGGCCAAAATCTCCTACACCCACACCTCCACTCCCACCTGTTCCTGGACGTGCACCAGAACCAGTACCAACACTCAAACCAGACCCAAGACCGGAGTTGGTGTTATTGCCCATCCTAAACCTCTGATGCCTGACCCCTTCCGACTGCCCTTGTCCACGGGGTCCTCCAGGCGCAGGTACAGATCCAGATCCAGCTCGACTCGATCTCGAAGCCGGGAAGAAAGCGTCAACACCATCCTCATCACTATCACTCTCCGCATTCTCCCACACATCTTCCATACTCGCCGGCCGGTTCATCACAATATCGTGCCAACGCGTGCTCACAGATCTACCCCTGATCCTACTTGCACTTGCATTCGCATTCCAGGTCGGATTAGGATTTGCGCCTGCATTCGAGGTCCTCGGCCTAAACCACTCTTGCTCTCGAATCTGATTCAAAGGTCTCGGAAACTGTCTCCGTTCCTGTCTATCACTCCGTCCCTCCTCTCGCCGTCTCTCACGCTCCGCCGCCTCCCTACGCAACCGCTCCCCATACATCTCCAAGAACTGCACCGAGCGACCTACACTCAACCCATCCCCTCTCAAAACTCCGATAGCATGCTGCAACCCTTCAATCTCCCCCGAACGTCGTCGATCTCCACTAGGTCCGGACGAAGGCGCGGTATGCGGGTCCCTACCAGTCCCGAATATATCTGGGGATCTCTCCAGCTGAGACCACGACAAAGGTCGACCCTCCGACGAGACACTCGACGCAGATGACGCCGAAGTAATGGATTCAGAACTCAACAATTCGGCTCCGCCAACGCCATCTTCAACACTTCTCTGCTGGTTGCGGACACGCCGCATGAAATCTCTAAGACTCCCGTATCTTGCTAATATCTGATCAGTCTCATTGATCCATTGCCCCGTGAATGGGTCCAAGGGTTCTTGAACTTCAGATCTCCCCCCAGAACCAGGACCGTTCGAGCTCGAGTTCTCATTCTCGGCGTCGTTTTCAAACGAAAGTGGCGGGATTACAGGGGGCAACTGTGTAGCTCCTTGAATAGTTGTAGTAGTGGGCTGACGGGAGACGTGGGAGGAACGGGGAGTAAACGTATATGTAGCTGGAGGCGAAAGGGACGAGGACGGCGAAGAAGAGAACGACATTGTAGGTGAAGACATTGTCGTCCCAGGTATGGCTGGTGTAGTTGAAGAGGACGCTTGAGCTGCGTACTCCCGTGCCCTCATCGCCAACGTTTCCATCGTATTTCTGAACGGTCCAGGAGCAAACAGGTTCGGGTCGATAATGTTCCTTCTTTCGGAAGAGCTCGTGCTTGCGCTGGAAGAATTGGAATCCGAGTTCGTGACAGCAGGTTGATATGGGGGTGTCGGCAGATGGTCTGGACGACGGGGGCCTCGTATAATTGGCCGTTGGTTGGTTGCAGCCTGCTAGGTCACACCAACGACCAGGCAATCAGTGATCAAGGAAAATTGACAAGGTATATAGGGCACTTACACGCGAGCCTCGTTGATCTCTATCAACGTCCATGCTATTCATAACCCCTTCGTGCACAGGCTCATCCCGATCCCACCAATGATGCATCTCATTAACCATTTCATTCCTCATATTCCCCAACCTCATCTCTAGCCTCTGTAATCTCTCAGACTCATTCGCAGCTCCCTCCTCTCCATCTTCATCGGAGGTTCGAACAGGTGATGGCGTGAACCGACCAGCGGAAGAAAAGGATGCTGAAGAATTCGATGAGTTGAACGTCGTTGCTGACGCTGATGCTGATGGCGGCCGTGTGGAAGGGCGGTTCTCAAGGGAATCGCGGCCAGTAGTTGCACCAGGTCCCAGAGTGTCAAACAACCCTCCAAGACCGGGCGAGGGCAGTTCCGTATCCAAGAACATCGCTCTTCCAGGTGCTGGAATAGGAACAGCACCGCCCCTATACACCGATACATTCGAAACCCCAGATCCAGATCCAGAACCAATAAACGAGTCTGTCGATAAGGAGGAATCCAACGACGAAAACGAGCCAAAAGACGTCCTCGCATCTCTCTGAGATTGTTCGCCAGCCATAGAACCAGACCCGGATTCAGATTCAGGGTCAATATACGGGCGCATGATAGGTCGAGGGTTACTGGCATGATCAGGAGGTAACCTGAGTCCAAGCATAGTCACCCACGCTTCTTGTTCTTCTGGGGTTATATGAAGCCTGCTCGCAGCTGAACTTGTGTTGTTGTCTGCATTGGTGGCGTTCGAAGATCCTTGGGACCACGACGTACTTCTCCTATGTCCACGGCTGAAGGTGGTACTAGGCCCAGTGCTCTCAGCTGCGGACGAAGAAGGCGCATGCCTGGAAGAATGGAACCTCGGTCTTGGCGGAGGCGGGGCAACACCAGGATACATCGACAAACCCGTGTTCGAGCCAGAACTTGACTCCGATCCTGATCCAACGCTTTCCTCCAACCGACCGTCATTCCGAGGTTGCGGCACAAGTTCACCAAATGTGCCAAACGATTCGTCGTTTTCTCCGAGGCTTGTATTCGATCCACCATTATTTCTAGGCGGCAACGCAAGTCCGTTGAAAGGGGTCAATGATCCACCTCCGCTACCACCAGAAGCTCCATGATGCGACTGTGTGTGCCTAGGTGACAACAAGTGCCCAATCCGAGTTTGTATCCCTGATTGCGTCTGCGTCTGCGATTGTGACGGTGTCCGCGGCCTCGCTCCAATAAGATTTCCACCAACTTGTCCCCGCACATTCCTCCCTTCCTCCCTAGCCACATTCCTTCCCAACCTCTCAGTCTCCTCTAACAGACGTGCAACCCTGTCCCAGGCGGAACCCACACCCCTACTCGTGCTCGCACCCACGTTCGCATTTGTGTCCGTCCGAGGAACTCCAACTTCAGGAGCAGAGAGACTTTGTCTCGTACTTTCCTCAGTACTACTTGCCCTCTCATTCCCACCTTGAGATGGAGATGACCCAGTCCCAGATGTCCTAGAAAACCTCCGCGAAGTACTCAACCGCCTCACCAGCTCAGCTCTCGCGAACCTCCTCCCTATCTCAGCTGCATTCTCTGACACGAGCGAATTACTCGACCCCACCACGCGCGTCGGTGCCCTATATCTCAACCTCTCCGATTCAACGTCAAACGTACCCCGTCCAACGTGTTGCTGATGATCTGAGTGAGTCGGTAAACGTGACTGAGTCTGTGGAGGTGGTAGTTGGAAGAGTCTCGCGAGAGGATCTTGTTGTGGATGTCCAGGAGACGGGTTTGTTGTGTTATTCGATGAGTCAAAGCTAGTAATGGTGTCGGAGCCACTTGAGTCACTGGCACCAAAGACAGAATTGTTTAAGCCCAAGTCAAACGACAGACTCGGAGGTAGAGAGGCATCAGCCGTCGACCCAACACTCCCTCCCCGACCTCGACTTCCTTGGTGCTCCCAGGAAGGGCGACTCGGTACGAAGTGATGTGGGGAAGCACCGCCCGCTGCCGATGGTGATGGCCGGCGAGGCGACAAAATGAACCTTGGGAGTCTAATCCTTGACGGCCCGGAAGTCGTACTTGGTCTTGAAGGTGAGATGGATGACGGAGCATTTATGCGAGGAAGGGGTGGAGGCGAAGGTGAAGAGAACAGACTTGATGCAAACGATGGCAAAGGCGCCATGGAAGACGATGCTTCCGCGTCTGCAGACGCAGAAGTAGGAGCAGAGGGACCAGCCTCAGGGTGCCATGGAACCGTTGCGTGCACAGGATCCCACTCATCATCTACGGAATCCGTCATCAGCTATATCCAACAAATCAAACTATTGAATACTCACGCAACAAGTTCAATCCTCTGTACTGGTCTGGCATCAGTCGTGGCGGTTGTAGCGAGTCACGATCTGAACAGCAAGGTCAGCATAAGTAACAACAACAGTAGGTTAGGTTAGGTGGGTAAGGCTTACTGAAGCTTAGTCGAGGTGCAGCTTGACCAGGCGAGGTGATGGAGGATCCTAATGTCCAAGGCAGTCTTTCCACCTCCCGTTCCCTTTCCGTATCAGACTCCATATCAACATCCATTACAACACTCTCTTCTGCGGATCGAGTAGGTGCAGATCCTAAAGGCGCAACTGCAGCTTTGACGAACGTCAGCAACCAATCAGTGTGGGTGCACTTTACACAAGGTGTGCTCACCGTTAGAGTGATCATGCTGTTCTCTTTCACGTCGTTGCAATCCCAGGTTGAGCCCAAGATCGGTGCTCATGAACCCTAGAGAAATCCAAACAAAAGAAACGTAAGTCCATCTCCGAGCGAGCCAAGAAAATTTATGCTGACCAGATAATACATCCTCTTCCCAATTCCTTGACCCACCATTATGAGTCTGACCCGCCGTCGCATTCACAGCACTTGAACTTGACTCCACAGTAACATCCAACCCCGACCCAGGAGCCGATCCAGACCCGGACCTTTCCCTCGTCGAAACGGCAACAGGAACGTTCGTATTGGCACTCCCCAACCAATCATAAAACCCACTCAACGAAGGCGAAGGCACCTGCACCTCTCCCAACCTCTCCATCGCCCTCCTCTCCCGCGTTCCCCTAATATCCACCTGTACCCGAGCCCGAGCCCGAGCCTGAGCCTGAGCCTGAGATTGGGGCACCCGTTCTTGGTGCGAGTCCCCCCGCCACATCTCGTCGTCCGCATCCGTCATGATAGGAGGTAATATGGGTGGCGCCTCAGCACGGCTCATACTCGCACTGTTAGATGAGAGACTTGTATTTACATTGTACGGCGCCTGTGCTGTTGCATTGTTGTTTTGGGCTGTGGCACCACTCGGTCTGGGGAGTGATAATGCTCTCAAAGCATGGTCTTCGGTTTCAGCTTCAACTTCGTGAGAGTCGCGTTCGCCAGGTACAAGACCCGGAACCAAGGGAGAGGAAGGTGATCTGAGAGCTTCGAGGGCCAAATCCAAATGATCTCGGAAAGGCGGATCAGGATACACGAGGTCCGTCTCTACTTCTTGTTCTTCTCGATCTTCTGGTCCTCTATTGGTGTTTTCTTCCTGCTCGACCACTACCCCTCTTCCTCCAATCCCAGCCGAATCATTCCTGCCCGAGCTGCCAATACCCAGCGACGACCATAAAGAATTCGATAGCTCGATCCTCGGGGGTGCATCACCAACTATAGCTCCATGACTGTGACTTCTAGGGGCTCCTTGTGCTAAGCCTCCACCACGCTGATGCCGACGTTGATACTGATCTCGATCTCGAAGAAACCTCCGTTCATCCTCATCCTCATCTTCATCCTCACTCAGTTCATCAAGTTCATCGCCACCTCCATCACCTCCATCCAAGCCATCATCACGGTTGCTAGTATGAACACCACTCACATCACCTCTAGGGAGATGATCATCCTCACCAACACGGGATCCACCGATAAGCGAGAGGTTCAAACTGGGTTGAAGGCGAGACACGCGTGCCGCACTGCCCATCCTGGTACGTACAGGCGGCGATCTCGAGTTGCGGTCGACACTCGTGGCAGTAGTGGCAGCAGCAGCAGTAGTAGTAGTATTAACTGTTGTTGTGCGGCGGCAAAAGAATCCGAAACGCAATTCAATGAGAAACTGGCAAATCCCCAAAACGAGGACAAAGGAAAACACACCTCGCGACAAAGACAAACCCTCCCGCCGCTGTTCCCCACCCTCGCCCTCCTCTTCCTCATCTTCCAAAGAACTCAACTCAAGCGGGGGCAACCTCGGTGGTGATGTCCTCGGCCCTAACACCCCCACCCCAACACCCAACCCCAAATTCCTCGGCGGAGACTCCCTCAGCGCAGCCATCGCACTTTCAAATGCATTATATCTCTCCATTGAAGCTCTAAACCGTTCCTCCGTCTCGTTCGACGTGTTCCGCGAAAGGGGGACTAATGATGATCCCAGCATTGGCGGCGGCGAAGGTGATCCAAATCCTACACCTGACCTCATACCAGCATGATAAAGCGTGTTCGGGGTCGGGTTTGCAATCGTGGAAGTTGATTGAGTCGAGGGTGTGGGTGCTGTCGTAGATATAGATAATGGAGAGGGGTGCAGGGGAGCCGAGGAACGGTGTTGTAGTCCCGCTGCTTGAACTTCTCCTGACCGTTGTGAATGTGAATTCAAATGTGACGTCGTCGATAGAGATGACAACCCCAAGCCCGAGTTCGAAGTTATTGTAGCTGTGGTCTCTCCTCGAGGTTCCGAAATAGAAGTATTAGGCACAGCATAGTTTTGATTCTGGATGCGGGTGTGAGAGCCATCATCCAACAGAGGAATATCCGACATCTGTACATCATCCAGTCGAGGAGTTGGCAATCGTGGCGGCAGCGATGTTTCAATTCCATTCGACAAAGCAGAGTTCGCTGGATTTGTAGTAGAACTCCCGGTTCCATTCGACACAATTCCAGAATACCCGTTCCCGTTCCCGTTGTTCGACGATGTTACTGTTGTGGTTGCCACTCTTGACGACGACGGCGATGCTACAGTCGAAGAAGACCCAGACGCTGAAGAAAAAGCCAAAGAGCTCGAGGAAGATCCTGAAGAACTGGAAGACGAGGACCCAGCACTAAGTTGATCACTCCCACTCTCGCTCCTCTGTCTTTTATTCCTCCCCTCACGTCCACCTGCTGCACTGGCAGTCGCACCAAGTCCACGACCAACACCCATCACCGTACCACCCTCAGCACCCCCTCGCCCATCAGCACCACGACCACCATTCTCAACGTCACTCTCCGCCCCACCGAAAAGCTCTTCAAAAGACCGTTTGAAAGACGTGTTAGAGGACAAAGAGAGCCTGAGCTGCAACGTCCTGCCCTCGTCCGTGGGCATGGGCTGTGGATGGTGGTGGTCAAAGGTCAAAACGTTATGATGGCTATCGAACAATGAAAATACAAAGGGTAAGGGATGGTGGTTGTTGACGGTGTCAGTCTGGGCGTCGTTCCGGCCGCATTGTCACACCCCATTTCCATTTATTAATATCTTCCAGGCTCCTATCACACCCAACCAAGCCTGGTATATACACTACGGCACAACTAGTAGTACGTACGAAACAGATGCAATGGAGCCTATCAAGGATACCTAGTAGCTAGCAACAGGGGGAGATAAAGAGAAAAAATTAGAAATTAGAAATCACATAGATCACGCAGTATCATGCCTCTTCAATGCCGAAGGCCTCCCCGTTACCCTCCTACCCCTGGCAATTCTCTCCGCAAGCTTCTCAACCACACCTCCCTCCCCTTCCAACTCCTCCTCCAACGTTTTCTTGATCAACTCCTCTATGCCACTCCCCCCAGGTGGCACATCCAAGGCCAAGTCACCACTCGCATTCCCACGTCGCGCGACGCGCATACTGGGCGTGGGGAATATCGCCGGGTGCGCTTGTTCAGGATTGAATTCCGGCAATCTTTCATTAAGAAGATCCGAGCGACGACTGTTATCATAGTACAAGTATTCCAGTAAGTCGGGTGATAGACATCGGTGACAAAGGGAAGACATACGCATCAGCAAATGTCCGAATGCTCCTAGTGATCTTGTTGCCTTGTACATTGAGCGCATCAGGGCCCATTCTTGTTGTTCCAGCTGCTGTCTCATCAGCCACGAGCTCGGTTGCATTCTCAGCCTCCTCACTATATCCCAACCATCAACACCATATCAAATACAAAGCCAAAGAGACAACGCACCGCAAAAGCTGGAACACCCTCTGCATCCTCCCGACCGCCAGGATTTTATTCTTAATCTCTTGCCTCCTCGCCGCGAGTTCCGCAGTAGCAACCTCATCCGCCTTGCCTTCACCACTCTCCGAATCACTATCCACCAATTCTTCTTGACTACAAATACTCAATATTGCCAACAGCATCTCTGTAACTGTCACCAAAGCCCGTGTCAACAGTTTTCCACAAGTCGTAACAATCACTTGAGAAGATGTCTACTCACTCTTTGAACCCACAAACGGCAAACTCCATGTGAACGCATCCATGAAATTAGGCAACCAGTACGGATGAGGACTCGAATTGTATTGCCTGATCGTGATATTCTTGTTCGCATATTTGAGCACCGCCGCGCGATTATGGTACACATCTAAATAATTTGGTGCAGAGAAAATGGTGATAACCGCCGGGAAGTGTTTCTTTGGCGTTTTCTTGTGCATTGTAAACCTGTGTGTATCATCACAATCAGCCAAAACCCTGACTACGGCACAACAAGAACGCGAATACAAACCCAGCATCCTGCGCCTCATGTCCCCGTATAACCGTCAGTAAGTTGTTCCTGTCCAAAAACTGACACACAGCCTCATACCTGATCATCATACAAAAAGTCAGCCCTTCACCCACTCCACGAAGAGCAAAAATCACTCACGTATAATAAAACGAACACCCCCTCGTCGAGTTCGCCAAGAACTTTGACCCTGGCGGAACAGTTCCCTGTTCGTTCCCAAACGTTTGTATAGGATCCGACCAAAGCAAATCACACAACAGTCCGTGCGAGCCTGGTTCCTGGAAACGATCCAGCTGGATACACACGCTTCAGCCTCACGGTTTTCAAGCGAGTGAAGAGAGGAAGAAGACTACGCACGTGTTCGAGGTCCTTAAGCGTCACAAGCAAAGGTGAAATCCCACCATGCACGCAGAAAAACTTGCCATCCACGAGCGCGGCCACCGGTAGTGCACAAAACGACTCAATGCAAGCTTCGTACACCGCCGAGCTATACTTGTGTAAACCTGACACCCTGCTATTAATCACGGGTGCATGAGTGTCATGAGGTATTGGACCCACATTCGCGCTTAAATGTAAAGTATTCCGTGAGGTGTCGGCATTCGTGATTTCCTCGTAGGAGGATAAACTTGTTTGGGTACCAGATTTTGAGAGCGTAGAGGTATAGAAGGCACTACATGCATGCGTGCAGCTCGTCAGGAAGTAGTGTTGAGGGAGAAACACGAAAGGAAACGCACCTCAATACCAAAGTCTCCACGATCGACATAGTCCCCAAGGAACAAGTATGTCGTGTCCCCAATAGGCCCACCAACTTCAAATAGCTTCATAAGATCATACTAAACCTCCATCAACACACCAACCCAACCCAGAATCAAAAAAATGCCCACTCACATACTGCCCATGAATATCTCCACAAACTACCACCCATTAACAACACGTCCCAAACGACAAACGACAGCCAACTCACCTGTTATCGGACTCGAAACCACGACCATATTCGGCTCCCTCCTCAAAATCGCCATCGCAGTGCGAACAATCCACAACGCATGACTCTCCAAAATCCTCCCCTCATTAAAAAAATGATCCTTCAAATAACTCGCATTCGGCATCCTCTCTCCACGCGCGTCTTTCAAAAAGAACTCTGCATCACTTGGCTTATGCGTCGCCGGCGGCGGCACCTACAGTAGCAAAGAAAGGGGAAAAAAACATCAGGAACGACTATAGTGGTAAGAACTGATAAGAGAAGAAAACGCACATTCTTAACCTTCCGCTCAGTCATATCCGGCCCATTTCTCACTGGAGAAACCGGCCCAGTCGGATAACTCGTCTGTTGCATTCCTTCCCCCGCACCACCTTGACTCTGACTAGGAGAAATACTCCCGGTTGCTTGTACCTGCTGTTGCTGTTGTAGTCGCTGCTGTTGCCCTTGCTGAATCTGGCGAAGCGCATTGCGCTCTTGCGCCGAAGCTTTAGATCTCCTACTTGCCATAGGGAAAAACCTAGTTTGTCGATGTTTGTGAGAAGTCGTCGACAAATGGACGTGATGGGGGTGATTGTATTGGCAACAGTTCTGGGAGCGCCGGTCGATGGTATAAAGACACAAGATACGATATTCGGACTGAATAGCGAGTCGTGAGAGGGCACGTAAAAGCTGTAGAGCAAGGCACGCGAACAGCGCCGAACGAGTATGTTAGCGCTTCGATGACCAAGAAGAAATCAAAGCCCAGTTGCTGAACCACTAGCAACGAAATCAACCAATACCATCAGCACAGCACGAAAGTACACATCCTATACTCACCACGCGACAGAGGGGCCAAGTGGAGAAACACAGCGGGTATGACGAATGACGGATAAAAAGGGCGCCAGAGACAGACAGGCACGGGTGGGCACACACATGCAGTACACGATGTTTGGCAGTGTTGCCCAGAATATATAGACGCCCGTCAGATGCCCGCGCCCCACGGGTGCAGCAGCGCACCGGTTCCAATCGAGGGACAGGAAAAGGACATGAAGGAGACGAAAACCATGTGAGCCAAGACGCGAACCCTAGTAGACGGAGTGATCCATTATGACTGCCACCCCAAACCTGTGCCTCTTCTCGTTCCCTACCCCCGAGGCTGTGCTGCGTGAATAAATGATATCCGGTTATATACTCCCTTACGTGCTACATGTCCCGCACTAATCTACCATACATAGTCCGTGTCAAAATCCTTGTTTCTCCGTCCTAGTTTCCATCGATAGGTATACCTGTGTATTCATCATACCCAAGCGCAAGGTTCAAGTTCTATCGAGATCCAATCAGCACCTCTCCTTATTCAAACGAAGAAAGAAAAAAACACACACCTGCAAGCACTGCGTGGCTGCACCCTTCAACAAATTATCCAACCCACCCACAACCACCGCCCTCTCTCCCTCACTATGCACCTGGAACCCACCCGCAACCCACCCATGCTTCCCCTCCACATCCCTCAACATCGGCACATCCTTCAAAATCCTCACCATCCTCTCCTTCTCATACCTCTCCTCAAACAACTCCCTCACCTCCCTCGCCGTCACCTTCCTACTCAACGGCACACTCGCAGTAGAAATAATCCCACTAAACCACGACGTCACCGTCGGCACAAACGCCACCTTCACCTTGTCCAACCCCGGATTAGGAGTCCGAGCAAGGAGATCAGTGAGATGGTACCCAGCTTCCCGTTCATGGATATGATCCGTGAGCGCGTACGGTTTGACAGCCCCACCGAGGTTCTCTGGGGTGACTTTGGGTAAGGAGATCGGGTTCCCATCAGCGTCGGTAGCTGAAACAGTTCCAGCACCGCTGTACCCGCTCAATCCGAATATAGTCGGGATCGCGGCAGGATTCAGGAGCCCCACAAGAGGTGCCAACAACATCTGTGTCGAAGTCGCGTAACACCCAGGGTTTGCGATCCGCTTGGCAGCCCGAATCTGTGCCCGCCCATACAACTCTAACCCCCCAGAAATCCAACAGCACATTTCAATCAATCATCCATCCGACATGCATTGTGTTGTACATTCAAGTAGATATAAAAAAAACAATAATCAAATCCCACTCCTTAGGAAAACTCGCATTCAAAGCTCACCAGGCAATCCATAAACCCAGCCCTTCTCAAACCTATAATCCGCTCCCAAATCCACAACCACACTTCCCTTTTCCTCTCCACCGCGTTCCTTCGCCGCACGATCGATAGCATCAATATAAGGCTTCGTCACCCCATTCGGCAGTGCCATAACCCAAGCATCGACCTCCCCGTCCCTCTCCATCCTCTCCACATCCTCCGGGCTCAAATTCGAATAAATCACTTCAGATTTATCATACCCCTCAAGCTTCCTCCCGACAAGCTGCCTCGACGAAACATGGGCAAGCGACAGATACGGATGCGCATTAAGCAAAGTCGTCAACGCCTGTCCAGTATACCCCCGCGCACCAATAAGTCCAATCCTTTTCGGCTCAGTCGTAGTGGGAACAACAGGCTCAGGAGCGACAGTCGCATACCCCCTCTTCTGTCCCTCCACAATCCTCCTCGCCACCGTCGAATACGCACGCTTACCAGCAGAAGCACCTCCAGTCCTATGCGGCGGCGCCGAAGGTCCCACCGGCAAATAACTCCTCTCAATCCTCCCCTTCTCCTCAAACTCCTTCACAATCCTCTCCACCTCTTTCACATCCTGCACCCCATACCAAAACAAACTCTTCCCAGCCCTCGTAAAACTCCCATCAGCCCTCTCAAAATGCCACGCCCGATTCTCATCATCCGCTTGTGCAGTCCAAAACAACTTCCTATGATCCCTCTTAATCGCACTAAACACATTATCCACCACATTGTTCAACACCCCATTTCGAGAGGATAGGAGCTTGGTCATAACGGGAACTTCTCCCTCTGGATGTGAGACAACTGCAACGACGTCCATGGGTTCATCGCCGTAAATGGTATAAGGGGTCTTTTTAAGATCGTTCAAGACGCCAGTGACGCTTTGGAATCCAGCGAGAACTTCTGGATCACGGTCGTGAACGACTTGACGGAACCTGTCAGCACCGACACCGTCGATGTTGTTGTGTTTGAAGAGTTTGTATCCGCGTCGGATGAGTGTTCCGGCACCGCTATCGGTGAAGAGTTCTTTTTGGAGGGAGGAAGCAGAGATGACGGCGATAGAGGATGAGCGAGGGAGATGATCTAACATTTCTTTGAATTCACGGAGTTTGAGCTTGGTGCCGTATTTGACCCAGGGTTCCTTCATGAGTTGGTCGTATTCCTATAGAAAACAGGAGAGGTAAGTGAATAGATGCGGCGAGGGGGGTTCATGATACACATACCTCATCCAAGTTGATAACATCCAACTTTTCACCCGTAACACCATGGAACATCCCACCCTTATCATTCAAAAACACAATCTTCATCGGCTCAAGCTCCTTCGCAAGTTCACCCGCCGCAATATCCGCATTGACATTCAGAATCTGGCCATCGGGAGACTCGGCCAACGAGGTAAGGATGGGAAGTGCCCCAGCACGAATGGACGCCTCAAGTGGCCTCTTGTCGACTTTAGTGATCTTCCCAACCAACCCATACTTTTCCCTGTCGAGATAGTCGGCAGTGAAGACGCCAGACGTAATCGGGCGTGCACGGGTACCCAATTTCTCAAGGGCGCCAACGAGCTTGAGGTTCTCCTCGAGGAAAACCCTCCTCGCAATACCCAAAGTCTTTGCATCTAGAAAAAAATGAATATTAATAAAACACCGATAAGATCACATACGTACCAGTAACACGAATCCCATCAATATAATCCGGGACAACACCCTCCCTCTCAAGTATATCATTCAACTGCGGTCCCGCACCATGCAAAACAACAGGGTACAACCCCACACGATACAAAAAGCTCAAACTCAACGCGAGCTCGTCCAAATCATCAAGAACAGCACCGCCAATCTTGATCACTGCAAACTTGGCGGGCTGGGACGGATGCGAAGAGGAAGAAAAAATGCGAAGGTGACGTTCGACCTCCCGTTTAGTACCGATAGAGTACAGCAACCTCATAATCGTGTCCTACAACCACGAGTGAGTACAAATACGTAGAGAAAGATAAGGGGGAATAACCACGGACTCGGTCGGTCTGGGCGACAGACTGTATGTTCCTCGTCGAGGCGGGTTCTCTGCGCCTGATAGCCTGGACGGCTGCCCTACGCTGGCCAGCGACGAGGACGGCACGTCTAGCGCCTTGAGCAGTGAGACGGGACACAGTGGAGGTGAGCATTGAGATTGGGAACGCAGGGAGAGAGAATTTTTGAGCCAAGCCTTTGTGTGCTTATGTTCTGATATACAAATACTGCTGTGACTCGTGATTTGGCCCAATTGCGTTAATCCCTCCCCTGGCGTCTTATGATATTATCAAGGCTTCATTCATCTTCCTCCCATGCCTTGAATTTCTTCCTTAAGCGCCTCTTGTTCGGCCGGCCGTAGTGGTCAGCGAACGACAGACGAGCATTTACACCTCCTATGGGCAAAACAGGCGCACGTGGGAATGAATGGGGTATGGTACATACAGAAAAGCTATTCATACACTCAAGAAAGGCTGCGGTAGTAATACACAAAGTAACAGCATTTCGCATAGTGAGGGAAAGTAAAGGATGGTAACACGTCATCCCTTTGTCCCTTAGTCCATGAGTCCATCGCAGCCAATGACCAAGTCACAACAGCCCTTTGGCCAAGATCATTTTCACAATTGCATCCCTTCTCCTCCGCAAACACTCCAACTTTGCCAAATCCGATTTCCGATCCCGGTCCAACTCAACGTTCTTCTTCGCTCCCCACCGCCGTATCATCATCTGCTCCCGTAGATGGTTCTCCCAATGCAAATACTTTTCCGCAATCCTGTCATACCGCAGAATCTGGTGCTTCTTCGTAATAGTCTTGATTCTCTGGTTTATGCGTTGCAAACAACGCGAACACGAGGAAATGATATGGTCCCGCGGGTTATAGTATCTCTTGTTCCTCTTCACTCTCCTGCACACACGAACCCGTAAGCGCGATTGGTCCAAGAAGCCGATCCAAAACACACCTCTGCCACCACTTTCCATGGAACCAATACAACGACAACTTGCATCGTGAATTGGTCACTCGTTTCCGGAATTTGCTCAAACTTCTACTTGACACAGGACTGCTCGTGGGTGAAGGCGACCACGGAACTACCACAGACGACGGCGAGGCGACAGTAGCCGCCGATGACACGTCAACACTCTCCGCAGTCGACCCGCCAGGCCGCTGAACACCACCCTCAACCTCTGTCGCCTCACTAATTCTCACTTCCTCCACCCCGGTTTCATTGCCACTACCACTACCAACAACACAAGGCAACCCTAAAACCGACACCGTCAACCGCTGATGCTGCTGCTGTAGTTCTTGTTGCTGCATTCCACCAACAACACGGGCCACACGTTCACCCACAACATCCCGCTCACCCTCTACCCGTCTCCTCACACCACTACTACGTTCACTAGGACCACTCTCATTAACGATCGCTGCTATCCGTGCGTTTATCGGTCCAGGCTCCTTCCGCATCTAATTCTCTCCTCTCCAATAGAATAGCTGATCGCGTTTTGCAATACGGAGTACGATTGCCGCGAGGAAGGAAAGGATGAATGGAAGGAAGGGGGAGAACGAAGAATCAAAGAAGGGGGGGTGGATACCGTCACAAAGGACGATAAATAGCAATCACGAAAAGTCTACAAGAACACTCTGGTAAGCCCCCACATTCAACATCCAAAACCAGCACAACAAACTCCGAAACTTTACGAACCTCTTCGTTGCAACTTCAAATTCAAACCCAACCAAGCCAAGTCAAAAAAAAAATCCGGCACGGATTCAAATCCAGAATGTTCTCCAACGCACAAACACACGATAACCGGCACTCGCTACGCCTGTTGCCTGTTGTCTGCTGCCTGTTGCTACGTACGACTATCGGAAACCGATTGGTTGCGTTTGGGTATGCCCCTGTTGTTGTAGTCTGGCCGGGCAAGCCTTTGGCCGTTGTTACGAGTAACTAAGGCTGCGGGAGGGAACCCTCTTTTATGCTGTTGTAGTAGTGACAAGAGTCACTTGGCGAGTGACTGATCCATCTGCCCCTGTGATTTCGATTTCCGTTTTTGGATCCGGGCCGTGGACTGCTCGCAGGGCTATTGAGATTTGATGGTCGTGCGTATTATGTAGGCGTTTGTTGGCATGGCGGTTTATGGAGATTTGTTTGACTTGGTTGTTGTTGAGATGGAGGCGACATGGGGATGGGAGGGCTGGGACATGGTGACGTAGGGGAGGTCTGCGTCACGAGTCATGAGTCACTAATGATAATCGAAATACGATCAAACAGCCAAGTCACTACGGAACCTGTCATTAAAAGTTAAACATAGATCAGGCTCAGCTGTTAGATGTCATCTCCTAGCCAGAATATGTGATACGACGATAATAAACCCTACACCTCATCACATACCCCGAGTTCTCTCTGCCGTTTTAAACCCGCAGTACAATCCCCATGATCGACAATTACGGCTTATCTGCGAGTAGGGACCCTAATCAACCAAACCCCCTTTTTTCTTCCTAGCCCAGTGGAACCTCCACCCTCCTTTTCAGAACTACTCTCCTGTCCGCATTCATGTCTTGAACTGTCGGTTTCAAACCTTAACTTACTCACTGACCAGACCTGCCAGTCTGGTCGGTGATGAGACGATAACGGCTTCGCCAGTGGATCAACGACACAGTTGAGCTACTGGCTGTTGTATTCAACGATTGGTTGATTTTCCCGGTACAGCTGGTTTAGGTATCCTGTACAGTTGTATACTTTGAGAGTTAGAGTGTACAGGAATGCCTTGTTTCTGCCGCATGGTGAAGACCAAGGGCGAGATAACGCCATTTAATTATACGACACACGTGACGTCATACGATGTTGGGAAGACACACAGTTTCATAGCACAACCATCATCGAACTTCAGAGAAACATATCATCTGGAACAGCTATCTCAGCAGTAGTTTGATATACTCTTTTCGCTCTTCTGCAGTCCACACAACTGACACCAGCCCGAGGTCGGCGGTCATTTCCTTTGAGATTATACGTCACAATCGTATAACCTCCGTGCAAGAACACGTTTTGCGGCATCTGATATGTTTCTCAAAGTAGCCAAAATTTTTGGGACTTCAACTGGTTCTAAGCAATTGGGCGGAGGTGTAATCTGCTCGCGCAACTATGACTCGTTTGCGGAGTTCCCAGGGCACCTTGGCGAGCAGTAGTCACTGCACAGGAAACAAGCACTGGTATACCAATCGCCCCTATCATTGTTGACATGTTAGCCATCGGGACTTGGACATACCAAATGGCATATAACGCTCAGCGTGTACTGGTTTGCGTTGTCCACGGAATTGATACTCAGGTATTACCGATGTTGACACTGCCTACACTAGGCTGTGGTTAATATAACAACGATGCGATTTCTGACCTTCCTTTCCTTTACCCAAATTTGCCGCTAAACCCCAATGGCCTCGTCCGAGTACCTACGGGGTACTCGCCATAAACGGCCAATAACTGCCGAAGAGGAAGCGCCAGACACGGATACCACAAATAGAGGACAGCGCAAACGACAATGCGCCAGGAGGAGCGAAAACACGACTCGCGTTGGACCTTCAACAGGACCCAGTATGTCTATAGCTGGAAGCATACATGACCGTGCCATATCCCTAATACGTAGTGCACAGACCATTTCACGAGCGCGCACAATTTCGTTATCAATAACTTGACAATGAGTGAGGGGATTCAGCAAATCGAGGAAAGATCCGACAAAGGTACGGAACATGACAACTGTTAGCATATCACGTATAAACTCTCCCTACAGCGTTGAAGTGGCTAGCTAATCGTGTTATTCCGGGCGCAGAGTTCGACTCCGCTGAACGGCATCCCCCTCCTCGCTGCTACCCACAGACACGCCTGATTCTTCGAAACAAAGTACAGACATGGTTCCGTGACCCAGAACGAAGCGCAAACATCCTTTGGATACACGGGCCCGCTGGTGTGGGGAAGTCTGCCATTACACAGACTCTTGCCGAGTCAGAGAACGACTCAAAAACATTAGGCGCAGCACTCTTCTTTTCCCGCCTCAACCACCGCGACGATTTGAAGAAAGCTCTGCCTACCATTGCCTACCAGCTGGCTGTCAGGTTTCCACCTTATCAGGATTACATCCGCGAACAAATGGTGGCGGACCCCCGGTTGCTAGAAAAAGGAATGGCTGAGCAATTCAGGGTGCTCATAGTCCAGCCTTTTGCCGCAAGAAACATCTGTGCAGGATCCAAAACATTGTCTATTTTCCTTGACGGACTAGACGAATGTCAAGGAGAAGTAACACAATGCGAATTTATCGAGTTGATTGGCGCCTTTGCCCATCGACATCCTACTGTCCCACTTGTCTGGGTTATATCGACTCGCCCGGAACCCCATTTGCAGGATACGTTCTCTCCAGACGAGATCCCTCCGGATAATATCTTTCAGGAGGAGTTCTTTCCAGAGAAAGTCAAGGTCAACTGCTCAAAAGAGTATATCGTTGTGGACTCGGAACAGGCTTGCGAGGACGTGGAGCGTTATCTACGAACTGAGTTCAGGAGAATCCGACAACGCCATTCCCGTTCCATACCTTCCGCATCCGAATGGCCTACTGAAAGCCAATTCTTTGTGCTTAAGAGCAGAGCATCCGGCCTATTCGTCTTCGCGGCTATTATCATTCGATTTATTGATGCCGAGAACATCGCGGATCCGATCAGTCAGCTCGCCATTGTGCTAGCTATGCTGGACGAGCTGAATCCCACCACAAACGAGAGCCCGCTGGCTGCTTTGGATGCTCTTTATATCCAGATCTTTTCTCGTATTCCCGACTCAATGTTCAACGCGACGAAACGTATCCTCGGTCATGTTTTGCTGCAATTACAAGATCGCAGACCCCCTTTCAGCTTCGTTCATACATCTAATCTTCTTGACCTCAAACAAAACGTGGCATATGGTGCACTCCAAAGACTGTATTCGGTCGTTCAGGTGCCATCACCTGAATTGGCGGCCTCGACTGGATTACGTGTCTACCATGCCTCTTTTTTGGACTACCTTCGTAGTCCCAGTCGATCGCAGAAGTTTTGGATTAATCTCGAAGAAGCAAGTAGCGATATTTGGTGGTGCTACTTTAGAATATTACAACAAGTAAGAATAGGTAGGTGATTATTTCGCGAACTTGGTATCTGCTCCAGGCTCCTGAATCTTTGTTGGAACAGAACCACCTTTGCAAGTTTCCAATATCTCCCTCTCATGGCCACTTGTTGACGATCACACGGTCATGTCTTCTTTATATGAGGACGCTAAATTTTGGTGGACTCACCAAATCATCCACGAATCAAGCTATCTTGGGCGCTCAGTCCCTCCCGTTCGTCTCCAGGGACAACGATGTGCATGTTCCCAGTGCACTGTTTTTGCCCCAAGCACTTCTTATAGCCGATACCCCACCTCGCTAAAACTCACCTCACTCTGCGACGTTCTTCAACAAATTAATTTCAGAAGGCTATTTCATGGGTACCTTTGTAGCTCATCCGAGAAATGGATGCAGTATGTTCGTTTTCTTAGGTGGCTTTTTGAATTAAGTGTACGTTTTTCAGCTTTATTCTTACAGGTGCATTTCCATGATACCTCCTATTAGTCACATCCTGAGATGGTGGCCAAGGGCCTGGTCAAAAGGCTTTCTTTATCCGACCTGGATCTAGACCATGTAATTGTTGATGGTATCAACTACCCCCCTCGCATTTATTGCATGGGTGGAGAATGGTGGGCGGATGTAGCACGGCACGACTCTGTTGACGAGGTAAGCCATAGTGAAAACGATTTTTTTTTCTCTTTCTGATTTCTTGCTGACATGATGGTCAACTTGTCGTAGACGTGGAATTTCCATGATAAAGAAGGGTTGAAGGATCGCCTCCAACTGCAAAAGCGCTTGAATCCTGCCTCTGCGTGTGCTATTTGGGGTGTTGATACATCTAAGAAGTGTTTGGTGGTGGAATGTAATCCAATGCCTGGTGACGTTGAGTATTTCGATTCTGAGATGTTTTGGCTGCCATATGCGTAGAATCCACAAACATTTTCAAATAGAGCACTTATGGTGTCCAAGCGTGAGGGTATCTGATATGCTATCATTCCATCGGAGACGGAGGGATCTCCTGTGAAGCTGTCAAAGTAATGAGAAGCCCGAAATTCTGACAAAGAACCAAATAACAAGCCCAACAAACGTTCATAGAACCTGTCGCTCAGTCATTGAAAGAAAACTTCTTCGCCGCACATCTGGCCGAATTCAGGTTCAATACCTGCGTAAAGGAAATCGATTATGCTTGTCCGGAAGGCGATTACGTGAGAGGTAGTGGCACCTGTAGTCTTTAGCTCAAAGGTGAAAAGAGATACACTTATTTGATATCTCGTGTGTACCAAGCCGGGTCGATGCGCGTCGCGAGAGAAACTTCAGAGCTTCATGACCGAGGAGGAGGGAGAGATCGTGAGTCTGCTGATGATGCGGCCGTAGTTTGAACCTGGTGATACATGAGAGCCTCCGGGTGGCCGAAATATACACCATGAGTGGCGTCTGTCATGATAGAACTCCTCGAGGCCCAATGAGCGAATCAGCAGACAAGATGATGTTTTGGGTTCGTTTCTCTGGGAAGCGCAGAATCTTGGAGCATTAAATTTTGCGTTCTAGGCGTAGTATAGCCGGTGATACATTATACACGAATGCGTGGAAGAGCCGGTGGTAGATTTTGAAGTAGAAGTTCAAGAATCAGCGTATGACGTCGGAGTCGATGGGCCGCACTGCCTGGGCGACGTCCGGAGTTGCCTGAGGATCAACACATGGTCCTCAATTTTCATGAAGCTGGTGGCGGAGAGGATGTCATGAAAGAGACAGGGGGAGACGCATCACCTGTCTTGAGCGCTAAAAAGGCCATTAGCTAACAAGGACAAACAGAGAGGATCCTTTCTCAATTAAATCCTTGACTTTGGCTTCCAGCTGCTTTCTGGGGCTTTGACGATCTTACCTCACAGGTATCACTCCAGCTGCTCGATTCTCGGAGTTCAATGTGATAGCGGTTCTTGCAAACGCATCTACTGGGATTTTCTTCTGCGATGTTCAATTGTCGGCGAATGGGAGTCGCGTTTGGTGACACGGCAGAAGACTAGATGATGGACTTGGCTTAGGGGGATCAACGATGCGATCTAGTCAGATTTTACTACGCGCCGCTTCGAAGATGTTCCATACCCGGAAAGTACTAGGATTGCTCGGAGCGAGACTTGTGGACCCTTTGGGACGAACAAAAAGTAATTACTCGGTTCTCTATTCAAGCTCCCTGACGAGGCACTCTGACAGGTGCATAGCGACATTGGTCAGCTGCAACCTGCCTATATATTCCAGCTTGCTGTGTTTCTTACTTATTGATCCTCTTTCTCAATCACCCTCGCGTTTCCCCCTTCTCTCATGACTTTCTCCGTACTCAGGACCCTTCACGGGATCATTGGCGAGGCTTTAGATGATATGGAGGCGGTATATGCGCCCTATAGGCCACGCGATAAACCCCCAGGGGAAAGTGAAGTCCCAGACTTGCCAGGACACTCCTTGTACGGTGGTAGTGCTGAACACAGAAATATTTGTCCTGCTGTCTCTATAAACACACCATCCACCGCTTACGCATCTCCCCCGCCATCACCATGCACTAAGACAGAGACTGCCCCGTCATTTCCGCAGCCCCTTTTCGATTTTCCCTCTTTGGATGCCCCATACGATCCTTCTTCTGCTGCAGAGGCGTTGACGCAGCATCCTGACGTTGTTCGTGCCATTAATCGTATTGTTGCAGCTTGCGGGCAGATGACTGCCACAATACAGGCGCCGTTCCTGACTTTATGCGATGCTATTATGGCCGTGAGTCCAGCATGTCCCTTAGTGTAGATCTCACTGACTTTGAGCCGTTTTAGTATCATCTTCCTTCATGTATGCGGCTTTTTGAGGCCTCGCATATTCCTGAAATATTGCGGGAGGCAGGCCCTGCCGGTCTGCATGCTGACCTCATTTCTGAGCGGAATGGAGTTGACAAAACCAAGCTAGGTCCATAACGTCGAATTTCGGTTTAGCTCGTTGTTGACACGCATGCAGCGCATATTTTGCGTCTCCTCGCGACGCATCATATTGTTAGAGAGCTCTCGCCAGACGTTTTCACGTTGAATAGAATTTCATCTATGATTGACACTGGCAAGAGCTTCCAGGACCTACAGCAATGGACTACGGAAGGAGTGTGAGTTTTTCCTTTTTCCTGGTGACAGCCATTGCCTGATCACGGCTTTCTGTTAGACCGGAGAAGAAATACGAAAATACATCCGGTATCGCGGCCTTTGTCGGGCTTTGGTATGTACCAAACTTTATGGGACACCACCTTCTAGCTAATTGTTCAAAGCTCAGATGAGATCTATAAATCGTCTGCATACTTGACAGAGACATACTTGCTGTCCCAATCAAAGAACACCAAAGCAGGATCTGAGCCTACAAAAGCCCCTTTCTGTTTTGCTTTTGGAACGGCCGAGTCTGGGACTGGGTTCTTTGGTTGGCTCGAGGGATCTGCTGACCCGAACCCGGCCAACAGCCTTGAACGTACCGAAGATATCAGGTATCAACCTTATTCCTTGGAGCAGCAGGATGTACGTACGAACTTACAATTACGCTCAGAATCGAAACAGATCAGGGCACTTTGTATGCTCCTATCAAGGACGAGAAGCGGAGGACAAATTCCGCTAAACCCACGAGTCGGGGGATATCGCTAGCTCATTGCGGCCCAAACCCCAATCACTTCCGTTTGGAGCGTTTTGGAAAAGCTATGGCGGGCACTTGTTCCTGGGAGACTCCAGGTGCTATTCTAAGCGGTAAGCTCGCATTTCGTACTTCTAGCTTTACGTTTGGTCGAGTTATATGCGGTGTTTTAGGGTTCGATTGGCACTCGTTACCTCGAAATAGCGTTGTCGTTGACGTTGGCGGTGGTATTGGATCTACCAGTATGCTCCTTGCTAATGCTTTCTCGTCTGCCGCTGGTAATAGCCTCGGGTTGAGATTTATTATTCAAGATCGTCCGACTGTCGTCGAGATGGGTGAAAAGGTAAATATCATCTTTTCACTAACTTCTATTCGCTGACGTTTCTGTGCTATAATAGGTCTGGAAAGCCAAGTGCCCTGGGTTGCTTGAGAATGGCACAACACTTTTTCAAGGTGCGCCTTACGTCCACGCCACCGCTTTATTTGATGATGAATGCTTCTATCTGAAGCCCATGATTTCTTTACACCTCAACCGGTCAAGCAAGCTGCCGTCTTCTTGCTTCGAGTTGTCTTGCATGATTGGCCCGACAATTTCGCGCGCCGCATACTGCTACATTTGAGAGAAGCGGCGATGCCTGATACCAAGCTTCTTCTTGGCGATTTTATCCTTCCTTTGGCGTGTCCTGACGGAATTTATGGGGATAAGTTACTCGAAGGCATTCAGGGTGCAGAGAGCACCTTGGCTTCCCCTCCGTTGCTTCCAAACCTTGGGAAAGCGAGTGCTAATGCATATTGGATGGATTTGACAGTGCGTCATTATTGACGCCTAACGCGTACAAGTTCTCATGACGCAACGCCTACAGATGCAGGTCATGTTCAACGCTCAGGAGCGGACGCTGAGGGAAATCGTGGCACTAACCGCTTCTGCCGGGTGGAAGATCGTCAGGGTCACGAAATGCACCAGCTCGCTTTTTGGGTACATCGTTGCAGTTCCAACCTCCGTACCAGACGAATCCCGATGTCAGTTTACTGATTCCGTGCCGTACCGTGGTCCCGTCTTCACGGATTGCAAGTCTCAAGCCCAAAGTTCGACGAGAATTGCTGCCCTTCCCTCGGATGCTTCCCAACACCATAGTAAACATCAAAAGCGTGAATTGGAATGCTCCTCGCCACGATACGATCCTTCTACATTTGGCTCAAGAACGCGATTGTCACTCGTGGAGGAGGCGTTATCAAAATTCGGCGGAGGCACTATCCGATCTCGCAAACCGGAAACTACAACCGGACTGCCGCTTGTATCACCAAGGGCGACTTCACTCAAGAAGCCCATTACATTGACGCCTGTTCCATCTGTCAAGAAAAAAGTTTATCCGCGTCCTGTCTCCCCCCATGCTACCTCTCCATCTCCATCTGCCACCACCGCAGATGGATCGTCTACTCCGAGGCCACCTTTCCAAGCACTTGGGCGGAGGGTCATCCCAAAGCGTCTGTCCCTTGCTAATATACGGGCGCCCTCCGGTAATGGACCTGCCATGTCGCTGCTCGACGTTCGATCACCACCCTCGCCTGTGTCGCCTCTTCAATCCCTTAAACCTAGAAAATCTCTTGTTCATCTATCTACGCTCCATGGTCAGAAACGGAGTCAGCCTGTTCCCACAGTGTTGGATCCTTCCGACGTGATTCCTACCCAGCAAAGTTTTACGCCGTGCTCACCCGCCCCACGGCAAGGTGCTCTGAAGAGCAGTATTCCATTGCCGATATCACCATCGACAACACTGTCGCGTCGTCGAGGAAGCGAAGAGCAAGAACCACAATCTCAGCTTCCGGTACGGAATATATCATTGAGGTCGACACAACCTTCACAAGATGATGCCATGGCTCATCGATTGTCTTCAGCACCATCCCAGAAGCTTGCGCCTTCACCTCCCTTGCAAGCTCCGAAGAGAACCAAGAGCGTGGCAGGAATTTTTTCGAAGGCTAGTCAACAGGCTGCCAGTGCGGTGAAGTTTACGAGAGAGGCGGGTCTCCCCGAGAATGGCATGCACAGCAGCATCGATTCTGGATCCAGTCGGTTAGGTAGCTTGTTGGGTCGTCGTGGCGGTGGCATTAACCTTCAATTCGAGAAGTGCGAAGCTGCTGTGCTAGGAGGGAATCCTGAATTCTCATCCGGTGTTGACGTCAATCCTGTTGCTCCGGTTGTCGAATGCGATCAGGATGACACCGATTCTGAATATGGCCCAATCAATGTTTTGGCAGGTGCAGCAAGGATAGAAAAGAGGGTATTAAGGAGGAGGGGGGCGCCTTGATTGTAAATTGGTGGCTTGCCCCATTTGTTGCCTATGGTCTTGTTCTTGCTTTACTCAGCGGTTTGTGCCATCTCAGTGGTCGATTTATTACCTACTCTTGCTTGAACGAGATATAAAGAGAGCTGGGTTGTCCTCGTTTATTTCGGTTGTCGTTAATCATGTGTTTCCGGCCTCAGATGAAATGCGCATTTGCTTGGTCAGTTGCTGTTTCACTTTCGTCGGGTGATAAGTTATTCTGTTGAAATGGAAGGCGATATTCCTGGTGTGCGCAGAAATAGCGTTACTGATCGAATTGTTGAAGCACAAAACACGTTCAAGTTCTGCGTTCCAGTGGCGCGTACTCATCATCAATGATAACACAGCCTGAAAGCCTTCCCCGTGTCGGACAATGATGCGCGACCACATGCTACTACCATGTTGAGCATATGTAAGGGGCGATTCCTTCAAAATTCCGACACGGTTTATTCCAAGAACTGCAGCCACCAGCATCGCCGCAGCAAGAATGTTTCCTAACCGAGTTTCCCCGACCGCAATTCGCGCGAAATTGCCTCTCTCCCAGGCTAACTTGGGAATAAGAGGGCTATTAGAGGCTGAGGTGTCAAAACCCTGGTGTCCAACACCTGGTAGTGAGTCATTTTCTAGGACCGAGGAGTGCGGGGGATCAGTCCTCGACCCTGTCTACTTTCCTGAAATGCTTTCAGTTCTCGGCAGCAGCACGGAATTTAGGGAAATGAAGCATACATATATCCAATCCTCGACTGGGGGGGGCTGCAGTGTTGTACCGAAGAGCAAGAAGTCGCATATGTCACGTCGAAGACTTATTGACTTGACTATGACTTTAACCAAAAAAGGTGAAGTCAAGTCACGGAAAAGTCACTGAACCCATCCGGCACGTGATTCCGCTGTCGGTCGTCTATCACGATGATCGATTATCTCTGCACGATCCTACATGCCTCCCACCACGTTGAAACGCAGAAAACAGGGAAATCGCAACCCTCCCTGGAAGAAACACTTCACCTATCATCCCCGCTATAGAGCAAATCAGAAACAGAACCGCCCTACTGAGGTTTATGCCAGCTTAACTGGCAACAAGTTCAAGGTCTTTTGCAACTTCTGCCTTGCAGTCGAGGTGGGGCGCTGCTTGGGCGAAGAGGCTGAGAGGAGTGAGAGCCAACCAGGCTATGTAGCCTCTTCTCGCGATGAGATTATCTTGAACCGTACATCTTCCAACTCCTTGATAGGTTATTTGTCTGATAAATACATCAGTTTTCCGGCCATCCGCTGATGAACCACATGGATGGGTTGAGAGTCGCGCATCAACACTGTACAACCATCTCAAGAATTGCATACATGCCAGTCGAGAGGCTAAAGAAGAGGCGGCCATAGAAAGTGCTGATGTCGATGTCGATGATGACGTTGATCTTCCGCTTCCATCTCAGGAGCACTTTCACATGGGATCATCAATTAGGAGGTCAGATAGCCTACCATTGCCCCCTCTCCTTATCACTCCTCCGACGGATTTCCAATTGGAGGTGCCATTAGTGAATTTTCCTGGCCCATTGTCACGTTCACCAACACCCAATTTCCTAATGCCTCTCCCACCATCATTTGGCCAACAAGGAGTCAGTCAACGTTCAGTGACCCCGGCCTCTGAGCTGGCGTATGCGCAGTTCCTTCCACCAAATCAACATTTCCCTGGTAGCACTATCCCAGGAAATTATACATCCCAAGGAGCTGAATCGTCAAAGCGAGTACGGACAAACAGCAGTGGAATTTCACGCCGGGGGAGTCTACAAGATTTTCAGTCTGTATGGAGTGATGACCGCCAGAAACTGTTCGAAGAACATCTAATCTACATCACGGCGGCATGTGATTTTTCATTATCATGGATTGAGAACCCGAGAGTCGTCTTATTCTTTCAGACTTTCCTCCCGAATGTGTGTAGTGGTCATGTTATTTTACTAAGATGGTTGATCTTCATGGACAATTCTTTACTATAGGCACAGCTCCCATCTCGGAGAGTGTTATCTGATCGAGTTCTTTCACAAACACTCGAGCAAGTTGATCAAGATGTCTCGATGGAGATTACCACGAGCCCTTGGGCGAATTTTACTACACTCCAATGTGATGGGTGGACAGGCGGAAACATGCACCATATTATTGGGTTTATGGCAACAATCGGCCGCAAGGTAAGTCACTACCTAACGTGTTTAACGGTTTAACCCCATTAAACTGATTTATGGTAAAGCTATATACTGTTGATGTTATAGATGTGACGACTGAGCGAAAGACAGCTGAGAACCTACTCGACGAGATGTGTGTGGTAATCGAAAAAGTGGAACGGGAATGGAAATCGAAAGTCATCGCATTCACAACTGATGCATCGGGTGAATCACGGAAAGCTCGACGGCTTCTGAGAGAAAAATTTCCTTCTATGGTGACTCCAGATTGTTACGCACACCAGGCGAGTATCAAGGAATCACAGATTTGATGGTTACTGAGATCACAATTGTACAATCTCTTAGATCAACCTTATCGTTGGGGACTACTTCAAAAACAAGCGCGTTGAGTTTCTTGATGCGGCAGGAAAGGCAAATAATTTAATTGCATGGTTACGAAGTAAAACTGGAGTCCTGGGGTTGATACGAACCGCGTCGGAAACTCTGGGACGCCATGAGCTATCTGTTATTCGCCCAATCCCAACCCGATGGACAGCATTCTTTCTCGCCTATTCGCGTCTACTTGAATTGCGTGAAACCCTGGAATATATCATCTCAGCTGATAATCTCAAACCAGCTAATGAGCGTATTATTATACCTCTTAGCCCTCCGGCTGTAAGAAACAAGGCCACTGAAATGGTTTCACTCATCAAGGATCCGTTATTTTGGCACTCTCTCACTCGGTATGGATTTTTTCATGTTTCAATAATTATTGATTATCAATTAAAGCTGAATTTGATGTCTAGGATCAAGCTCCATCTTGAGCCACTTGCAATAGCTGCGAATATTACGCAGTCTACATTTTGCCGGCTCGATGAAGTTTTGACCACATTTGGCCATTTGTTTCGCGTCTATCAAACATTGCCTACAGATGGTGATGATCAGCAAGCCTGTAACGCCATATTACAAAGCCTTGAGGATCGCTGGGCAAAGGCCGACCAACGGGTATTTGTAGCGGCAGTAATTCTCAACCCATTCTTCAAGCTTGACTTGTTCCGAAAATCCGTATATTTCACATACGGTGCAATCGACACTCTTCTCTCAAATCTCTGGGTCACTTTCTTTGGCGGCCCAGCTCCTGTAGAGCTCCGTGATGATATTCGAGCATATCTTAATAGTACTGGGCCGCGATTTGGTAGTTTTAGTCGACGATGTGATGATCTTCGCTATGCCGCAGATGGAATAGTAAGATAAAATATTTTATTCTTCATGTTTGCGCTGATGATTTCATATAGCAGACATCCCTGGATCCACTCCAAATATGGGAAGATGCGATCTTTCCTGGGGAGCGGCCCAGTGGTTTATATCGTCTTGCGATGCACATTCTCTCAATCTGTGCGAACTCGGCATCCTGTGAACGCCTTTTTAGCACGCTCGGGTTGATCCTGACAAAGCTTCGGACGCGCCTCTCAAATAAACGACTTCTTGGCCTTGCTAAACTCAAGATGCACTCTCGGGACAAGATCCTACGAACAACACCCAAGGCAGACCTTCGGAAACGTGTCATTGGGTCATTAGGTGACCAAAGGAACCACACAAACGAGTCACCCAATATACATCCCTCCACCACGAACAGCTCCGAGGGATCCAGTTCATCATCCTCACATATGGCATTGATTTCCGGCAACCGTAGCACAGATTCACTCATAGCATTGGCTGATGAGATGATTCAGAACCTCACCGCAGACAATGATGAAGTAACAATGTATGACCAAGATCAAGACCCCAACACAGGTTTTCCGGTAACACTGAGAAGTCTCTTTGACTTCGGCTCACCTGCGTGGTCCTCAGATAAGCGGTATAGTGCTATTCGAAGCTTGGATGAAGAGCTGGAGTTCTATCAGCTGTTGGAATTTGATGCTGTCGGAGATGAGGATATTGACCACGAGCTTGAGGCGGTCATTGAATCAATCCTTTTTGAAGGCTAATGGTTGGGTTACACAATGTTTCATATTGTACAATGTATCCTTGTTCATGTTCAGATCTTATGTTCCTGGAGTTCAACGGTGTATTTCTCGTAGCTTGACTATCTCATCAATCTGTCCTACATGTGCACTAGACCTATTTTGGCAACAAGTCCGTGTGAAAGTCACTTTGAAGCCACTGTAGTCACGACTTGACTACAATGGCGGAGCGAGTGACTTGTAGTGGCGCCTCCACGACTTCTGCCAACACTGGGGGGCTGGCTGTACATCTTTCTCCCCCACCCCCCATAATCTCCCCCACCTTCCATAATCTACCCCCACCTACTGATCGCTGGGCTTGGAGGGGTTCATCCCCGCCATTAACGCTCGAGGTACTCGACCCACTGCTACTACCACTCTTCACAGCTATCGGACGCTCGGTCATCCTTCACTGTCTAACCACTGATACTTGCGCTCCAGTGCCCGTGACAGCGCGGCACGTCCCTCACGCAATTCATTTCCTTTGCAGTCGGCATTCCTGTAATTCATGCTGAATGATACACCATACGATATTCTGTCTGTGGTTGCTCAGTATCTTCCCATTCGCGATGTCGAGACTCTTTGTTCAGTTAATAGGCGCTTGCGCGGTGCCGTTGGTTTGGATGCGAGGTTTGGAGAAGTAAGGTTTCATAATCATGATTCTGGGATGAAGGGATTGTGCGAGATGCTCTGGTGAGTTGATTTTGTTCTTCCCTAGGTTGAATTTGTGTTGAGCATTCATTATCCTCTCCAATTTATTACCCTGATCCGCGTCTATTGAATACGATCGACGCATAGCCGAAATGAAACTGCGAGTCATGTTCGTCGGCTTACGATCGAACCTTGGCTCGTCCAACCCCGCACGAAGACGTATGTCAGCCGAAGCGAGAACGTATGGAACCACGTCAATACTTTCTTCAATCCCAAGTATATGGAACAGCAAGCTCAGAAGAGAGTGCAGAAGAGGGTCAAAAAGGACATCAAACGCGTCTCGAACGCCATTCAGCACCTCGGGAACGTTCAAGAGTATCGTATCCTATTTGATGAACGGAGCACGACATACCACCGCCAATTCTTCGAAGCATTTCTCTCCCCGACGCTCGAAATCTTGGCTCCCAAACTCACCAGGTTGACGATCAAAGCCCCATTCGACCTCCTGCCCCACCTGTCCTATGTCCGCCTTCCAGAGCTTCGTGAATTGGACATATACCTGTGCACGGGTGAAGCGCGTATGGATGAGGTCAAATATGCTCTCGACGGATTCTTCGTCTTCATTCACAACCTTCGTGCACTCGAACATCTCGGAATATCGGCGACATCTGCATCACACTATCTCGACCTCTCGTACTTCAATAAGCGTTGGGGAACGTTCCCCCACCTCAGGTCTTTCTGTTTATGTATCCCCTACAATGGTGGGTTGCTTTCCTCCCCCGAGGACCTCTTCAAACACGTTTTGGAGCCGCATGCAGGAACGTTGGAGAAGCTCAAGCTGAGCACGAGCTCTTGCACTGCACCTCGTGGATCGCTTCCTCCAGACTGTCACTTTTGGATTCAACGCATTCTCAAGTCGTCATTTGGTACCCACTTCCCGAGGCTACGCGAAGTTGAACTCGCCTTACGACCGCTGAGAGCGAACCTTGGCGACTTGCAAACTTTCCTTGCGTTACGCGCTCCAACCCTCGAGAAACTCTGCCTTACAGATAGGGCCTTATATGATTGTGAACTGGCAAAACTTTTCGAGTCTCTTTGTCCTCCTTCTGTGTTTCCTGCGGGGCAGAACGACGTATTGAAGAGTTTGAGGCTTAAGACTGGCGTCCTGAGCGCCAAGTCACTTGTGCTCGCCGCGGAGCGATTCCCCGGGCTCAAGACTCTGGGGCTGACATTTGCTGATATAGCGGGTGATGGTACGGAGTCGAAGGGGTATGGCTTGAACGATAAACAAAAGTTGGTGAGTATCTTCTCCATTTCGTGCCTTTGGGGGGCACGCTAACATATACTTCCTATCTCTTCCAACAGACCGCATTCGCTCGCTCTCTCCGTCCGTATTCGGCTACTCTTTTTGCGGGATGGGGCCTGCGTAATATCAACATTTGCGAAGGTCCAACTTCGTTCCCTTGGATTCGGGGATTGGAGAAGATATTTATTGAGTGCCTACCACCGCCACTTAGTGTTGGCGAGCTTCCACCTCCGACTAGATGATCATTATTTTTCGCACCTCCACCCTACTGTTAGCTGCGTGGTGGATCGTGGTTACGCTGGAGCAAGTTTGAGGGGACTGGGGCACTCGGGTGTTGTAGGAGTCTATTACTGTAACGACTTATCTTGTACTATCATTGTCTTGCACTGTTACCTGGTTAGAACAGACACCTAATGACCGCAGTCGGTGAATATTTGTCTGTCTACCTCTCTATATTTATATGTGTACAGTTTTCTCCTAGATACGTGTATAGAATACTAGTTGCCTTTACTGAGTCAAGTGCTACCTTATCCGACATGCCCGGCTATATCCGGATACCCGACCAAAACGGCAAATGGAGCATTGCAGCCGACCAACCATGTCCACTGACACATTGAGCCTCAGATGCCTTTCACGTCCCGTCCGTTGAACACTTCCAGAATCAATAGGGCTGTGAAGAAGAATCCTGCGCTTTTCGGCGTCCCCTTCGTCTTGCTTATGGTCGCCGCGTCGTATGGCCTCACGACGTTCACTCAAACGAGGTATGACTTGCATGATCAAAAGGTCAAGCAGGTACGTGATTGGTGCTCGTGTTCTCCGATGCTGAGGTTTCTCATGAATTGCCTGAACCAGGTTACTAAGGAACAGGAGCTGAGGTTAGATAAGAACCGGAAGAAATTCGACATCCGGGAGGAATATTTCGTGCGTTTCTTTTCCAAATTCGCGGAAGGATGGTCAACTGAAGTGCCTTGTATGTAGCGGTTAAGCGCCGCGGCGGAAGAGGATTGGGAACCTAAGCGGATTCAACGACCGAAAGGATTGCCTGAATGGGGTGTACCGCCCACCGAGCCACCTTCCAAAAAGTCTTGATCCTGTTAACTGCTGAATGATACCATCTTTTTCACTCGTCATCTCGCCTACTCTATCGTTCGCGGCGCCTTCCAATATTTGCGCTCCTAACAGCGGTCGATTATATTTGTGGTTGGTCGGCTTATCGTTCCGGGTCGGTAATGTTCTATCTGTGTTTTGGGATGCGTTTTTCGTTCCCAGGCCTGTAGGTCCCAGCGAGCCCGCCCCCAACATGACAGCTCTCAGTGCCCGCCCACGACAAGCCGTACTCTTCTCAAAAGTATCCCGTCTAGATCACCTCTGTTCCTAGTTGAAATAGAAAAATCGAAGGCAGTTATACAGAGGGCATCAGTGTTAGCAAAGATAGCATCTCCAGGTTGTCCACGGGCGTGATCTGGTTCTAGTTCCGTTGTCTGAAGTTGTTGACGTCTTGGTAGGGCATTTTTGACCTTGTCAGTGCGGCCGATGACGAGGGTGAGGGTGAGGAAGACTTAAAATGATGTATCAGCCATATACTCAATCCTGTAGGGCGCCCAGAGCCTTCGTGTCAGCAATGCGTCCGCCGTTATCGTGGTTGTCAGACCCCGGGATTCGATCTGTCGAGGACAAGGGGAAGACGTCAATGCACATGTGGACTCTGCCTGTGTCAAGTCGGTTGCCAGCTATGGACTTCGTTGGCTGGACTTAGCGAAGCTGGAAACAGGGGAATTAAAGCGCACATGCGTAGCTCACAGAACGCCACGGGCGCTAAATTTTGAACCAGTGCATCTAACGGCGACCGTTATGCCTTGAGTGCAAATACACATTATCAAGTCCATCGCCCTATATATATAGGTCAAAGATACTAGTGGCATTGCATTGTATTAACTCTAGAGTAATGAAGGAGTGCGGAGAAACATCCTAAATCTTAACAAAGAACTGCAGTAGGTTAGCAATGCCACCGATTTTGAGCTGAGCAACGACGGGCGCAACAACGTGGAGAAGGGGGGTCAGTTCAACGAGAAGGCCAGCAGCGAGCTTGACACCAAGCACAACACAGGAAGTGAGGGCAGTGACGATCTCAACTACGAGACCGAGAACAACATCGACCTTGACTGAAACAACAGCCTTGACAATGATGCCGAGGGCAAGGATGACCGTCTGGAGACACAGCATAAGAGAAGGGACGGAGGAAAGGGACGAAGGCTTACAGTGCAAAGCTTGGCATAGAGCTCAGCAACGGCGTGAACGTCGAGGACCTTGCCCTCAAGAACGAGCACGCCTTCAATAGGTTTGGCGACTAGGAGCTTAATCTCTGCGACAGCACCAAAGAGGAGGGTTTTGATTTCGGTGAGGATGGGTAGGGCGGCGTCAACGATGGCGGTAACCTCGAGGGAACCAGTGACGAGACCAGCTATAAAAACGTTAAGCTCGCTATGAAGAAGGAGGATGCTGTATCGAGTGCTTACTGAGTTGGTGGCAAAGGGGTTCCATTTTGACAGTTAGGTCGACAAGGATAACCGGAAGGGCGCGGGGCTCAGCGGGGTTGGCGACATCGGGAGTGGCAATGTCAGAGGTATAATCGGGAATCTTCCCGTCCTTGTTGTCGTCAACCTTGCCAGTGTAGGCAGGGGCGGGAGTATCATACTACACAAAAATTAGGTCTCAATGGTTTGGAGAAAAAAAAAAAGATCTTTGTTGCCTACCCCTCGAGCATGAATACCAGAGATCGCCTGGTTGACGTCGGCCACAGCAGCACCCTCGGTGGCGCGAGTAAACGGTTGAGGGAGAGCAGATGCAATAGCTGCAAACGCGAGAGAAGCAAGGGTAGTGATGGAAGCAAAGGAGCGCATTGTTAAAGGAATGTGAGGGGAGTCTAGTTCAACGGAAAGTGGGAGAGAGTACGGCGAAAGACCAATGAAGACAGATGTTGGGTGAGCTACGGTTTTTATACCTGTAAAAATTCGATCTTGGGAGTGCGTGTTGATTTCCCACAAGTGCATACTATCAATCGCGATTTCCAAAGAGGAAAAGACCAGGTCCCGTGAAACGCCAAGACTGGTGTAAAAGGTATCAGGGATAGGCAGATGCTTGAGCCTTCATGCCGAATATATAATGGAGCCGCCTCAACCCTTCCAGGAGTGTTCGATGTGGTACTACGAGGGCCTCCATAGGTGGTCAAAGTTAAAAGGATAGCCAATGCAATGAGCTTCGAGGTCTAAGCTTCCACAATGTTTGAAATCATGAGCAAGACGAATGCGCCAGGACGAGGTACAATAAGTTGAACTGCACTAGAGGGAGTTCACAACAAAGTTCGGCAGCGATTCGGCGACCGCAGTGTACCCTGGTTGGGCCTTGATACGGTGATGGAAGGGCTAAATTACATCTCACTTTGTGTGTCCGATCCTTTGATGGTTGGGTTTTGAAGACTAGGCACTGGACGACAAGAGGGATGGCACTAAAGTCCAATGATCAGACTAGTTGGAAGCGGACGCTGGAGGATCGAGAGATGGGATTGGGCTGGTCCCGGATGCGTTCCGGATGCGTTCTTGCAAGATTCTCGTGAGCAAACTAGACTAGGGATGGCAAAGGCGAGGCAAGGGATTCAGGATCACCTCGGGGGTTCGGGCTGACGGACAACAGATGACAAAAAATGTCTGCCATGATGCGCAACGAGACGTGAGAATGTTCCTCAGACCCGTCCCCCAAAGGTTTAGTCTCTCTCGCATTGACCCCTTCCGCAGTACGTACTCGAGTCATCTTCTTTGGTCAGGTAGCAGTGCGAAGAGACACAGATTTTTTTTAAATAATGAGTGTTTTATGCACTCCCTTCACTGGCGTGCGGGACTCCAATCACTCGTTCCAGGATCCTTTGTCCATCTTCCCTGTTGAGCATTCTCCACGGATTCATTGTTATTGTGCTGGATTACTGACCATACGAAGTATACACATTCCATGACCACTAGTTATTAGCCTTGTTTTGCTTGGTGTTTCGACTGTCCGACCATCTCTCCCTTCCTCTGGCTCAACATGGGGAATAGGGAATAGTTAAACAGACCTACAAATGTCAACAATTTTTGTCATGTAGGTCAGTAACTAATCCTGTGGGTTAAGCCTTCAACCAGTTACCCGAGTATCCTCCCACCAGCCTTAACGACTTCCTGAAGATCACCGTAACAAAATTTCCTCAAAACACATCCAACCCGCACTGGTCCGTTCAGGGCTTCAGAGTACTAATTTATCCGAATAGAATGCGTCAACTGAATATAGCAAGTAACATTATGTCATGGCTCGTAAGCATAAGGATGACATAACTATCTAAGCTTGGACAAGACCAAAGACCTGGATGAGGGCCTGTAAGTGGAGGTCGAAAATAATAGTGACAACGCATTGGATTAGAGGCTTGAGCTCAACAATGAGGTCAACAGCAACCTGAGCACCAAGGGTAATGCAAGCAGCAAGAGCAAGGCTGATGTCAACAACCAATTGGACAAGGATGTCAGTCTTCACAGTAGCACAAGCCTTGAAGACAAGACCAATGGAAACAACGACAGCCTACAAACCGGGTGAATGAGAGAAAAACGGTGATCAGGGAATCAAACATACGACAGAGAGCTGACCATAGATGTCAGCAAGAGCACGGGCAGTGAGAGCCTTGCCTTGAAGAGAAAGGGCAACAGCACCGTCAAGGTGCGCATTGACAAGAGCCTCAATCTCCGCCTTGGCATCAACGAGACAGGTCTTGATTTCCTCGAGGATGGGCATAGATGCATCCAGAGCAGCGGAAGCAGAAACGGAGACGGAGACGGTGGCGCCTAAAGGAAAATGAACACTATCCTCTTGGAGAGGATTCACGAAACTTACTCAAGTTGTGGCAAAGGGGTTGAATTTTACCATTGAGGTCAACGACAATGTCTCCAAGGCCACGGACGTCGGTACGACGGAGGGCACCTCCAGCCACACCAGCAACAGGTGCAAGAGCGCCAGAAGCAACGTCAAGGCCAGGAACACCGCCATTGAGAGGGAGAGCAGGAGCACCACGGGCTTGGTTCGCATGGGCGTTCGCGACAGGAATCGTTGCACCATTGAGAGCACCGAAGTTGTTCTTGACATCTTCGACAGACCCTTCGATCTCTGCAACATCCTACATCGGGAGGTCAAGCGCTAGACTCAGCTAGCAACAGGAGAAACTACATACCCTGTTCAAAACGCTAATGCCATTACCAACGGCAGAAGCACCACCAGGCAAGGCAATAGTAGGCAGAGCGGATGCAACTGCCGCGAATGCAATAGATGCGAAAGCAGCAAGGGAGGCAAAGGAGCGCATTGTCAAAGGAGTGTGGGAGTCGATAGGACGATTGAGTGACGGGAAGCAGGTTAGGCGAGGAAGAAAACAATGCAGAAAGAGCTAACATGCCTGCTAGTCTTTATACGTCTACAAAAACCAGCCCCTGAAAAATTCTCGGACCATAGAGGAGGCTTTTTTGAGCCTGTGCGCAGTGAAAGAGGTAAATGTATTCATTACGTTCACGGTTGTGGTCGACGGTTGATGGAAATAACGCAACCCCTAAGGGTCCCAACTGCAAGCCTCAAGCCGAATTCAGCTCCAGGCAACAAAAGCTACCATGGTGGCTTAAGCTGGGGCTCATATTGCGATCGCGGAGCATCCTAATCTTCCGGTAGTATATGGTGAGACATGGTAGGAGGGCAGGTTGTCGAAACTATGCATCCCAGACACCAGCCGTGGTTGGTACAGAGGCAGTCAATCAATTGTTACTTGTATTCCCAGTGTATGTAAACAATTGACCAACCTCGGTTTGTATTCGGGTATATACCAGAATAAAGAAAAGTTGGGAAACGAAGGGATCCGAACAAGCACAGGAAATATGACATAACGGGACCATGCCCGCTGTTTGCTCCGGCACTCGGTAAGCATGGCGCTGAACCGCCGCTTTCCTGCACCAGCCTCCCGAATGGCCTGTTTGAGTATCCTGGACCCCCACATTACCCCTTCATATAACTGCTAGTGTTATTATTATTATTATTATTATTATTATTATTATTTGGTGGGGCTATGGGACTTTCCGCCTCTGCTGATGGCAGATCTTCTGTCCAGCTAAGTGCGTTTGTGGTCACACTAAAGACGAAATGGTCCACCACGGGGAAATGCTTTTACACACACCCAGCGGTAGTGTGGGACTCTGGTTACCCATAGTCGAGGATGTCTGAGTTTGAGTCATTAGGGTCAAGCCAAATACCCACTAAAACCCCATTTCCTTTAGTCCAATCATTGGGAAGATTCGTTTCGTCCTTGAGGAGGCCGTTCCATGTTTTCATAACTAAGTTTGGCCTTAGTGCTTTACCATTGAATTTTCTTTCGTTGGTGAGTATGCAGTCTATCTTGATGCATAGGTTTAGTTTGTGTCATAGTTGGTTGATGATCTGTTTTTTTGTTGGCCATTTGCTTCAGTCATTTTCATACTCGATAGTTCATGTACATCGTAAGGTCCAGATTAGATATGCAGCCTCTGAAATGAGGATTTGGTATAAACATGTTTTCCCTATGTTGACCTGTTTGTCATTTGTCTTGAATCGAATTGAGGCACAGCCCAATATTTCTCCAATGTTGGGTTTTGACCACATTCCATATTTATGTTTCCAAAGTTGTCCAACCACAGACCAAACCTCATTTTGTCTGGGAATGCAGCATAGTGTTAGGATATGTTCCATACTTTTAGTGGTTCCACATTCTGGGCAGGTGGCTCTCTCGGCATATTGTGGGATTTTTGCCCACTATTTGCCTACCTTTGAGCACCTTTGATTGGTTTGTAGATGAACTCTCTTTGCATTCTATAGATGTTTTTGGTTTTGATTAAGTTTTTCCATATCAATTCTGATTTCAGGATGTAACTGTGTCCTTTGTATAGGTCCTCTTTGATTCGTGCTATATAGGAATTGTATTTTTTTTCATTGATTGGGGGTTTCTCTTCTATTAAGCCTATGTAGATTAAGGCTTGGGAGATTCTTGAGAGTTGTGCACCCAACTGCATGGTGTGATGTCTTGGTCTTTCAGGACCTTGTAGCTCTTCACATATGGTGCCTGCATTTGCTAGAGTGTCTGCTTCTTCATTACCATGGACTCCACTGTGCCCTTTTACCCATTCAAATTGTGTCTCAGCTGCCCTTGCACATAGGAGATCTAGGATTTCCTTGATAAGTGTTTTATTTTTCACACTGATCCAGACTTCCGCCTCCCATCTATGTCTGAATTTTGTAAGGGCATTGATTGCATATTTGGAGTCTGTCTTAATTAGGATTTTTTGGTTTAAGGTCGGCTCCTTCTAAGACTCTCTTAATGGCATATATTTTGGCTGTTTGATTGGATTGGTTGTATTTTGATGGTACTTTGGCTGTTTTGTTACAGAGGTCATTGTTTCCATTGAAGATACCACTTTCTGCTTTGGCTAAGTCTTCACCATTATTGTGGCAGGAGCCATCTGTATAGATTTCCAGTGAATATGTTTGTTGGGTGCTGGTTGGTTGACAGTTTGCTTGGACTGGGACTATTTGGTTCACAGGGGGTTGTGACAAGTTGTTTTTCATTAAGATCCAGAATATGTCTGATAGCTCATGAGTTGTATAATCCTCTCTGAGTAGTAGGGGATTGATCTGATGTGACAGTGGGTTCTAGTTGTTATCGATTTTCATGAGGAGGTATCTCACATGACTTGCACAATCATGTGGGGTTGGGCATCCAGTCATTAGGGATTCCCCTGTGCAGTCTGCACATTTGCAAGAGTTTGTATTGTCATGGTCTGGGTGGGTTAGGTTGTTAGCAGGTGCGAATGTGTCTCCTACTGATTGTATGTTGTGTATTTGATGTAGGTGGATGCTCTTCTTTGAGTTGGTATCCTGTCTCTCATTGGGTTTGAGTTTTGGATGAAGCCAGATTGGCATTTCATTTTTAACTTTTAATGAGACTTTTAATATTTCAATTCCAATCCATAGGCTTTTTATTCCTTTGTAGATCTCACAAGTACTAGATTTCAGTGATTTGATCTTGTTAGGGGGTGGCCACTTCTGGATGACTGGGTTGACTGTTGCCATATCTGGGGGTGTTTTTATCATAGGCTCTTCTTAGTAGATTGTTAGTCAGGAAAGCCCATATGGGTCTATTTTTGTCCATTCTAAGGTATGACTGTAGGTTTGTAGCAAGGATGGCCTTGTTATGGACTTTGATATTGAGCAGTTTTCTACCTCCTTTGTCTTTGGGTTGGGGAAGTCTATCAAGGCCTATAAGTGCTCTTTCTGCATTCCAGATATAATCATTTTGTAAATTTTCAATGTTTTTTTCAATGTCCTTGGGCATTCCTTGGGCCTTTGTTAGGAATTGAGTGATTCCTCTGATGGTCATTTGGATTGTTAGGCATTTACCTTCTAGAGTAGGCTTTGATTTATTCCATTGGTGCAGTGCTGCTGTGGTTTTGTCTATGACCCTATTCCAGGATATACAGTCATTAGACACATTGCCAATCCATGCACCAAGGATTCTTACTAATTCTTCATCTTTAACTATATGGACATCATCTAGGATTGGATCTTCATTCAGGTTGAGTTTCCTATCTTGGATAAGTTGTCTTCTGAATGTCTTAGATCCAATAGGTATAATTTCTGTCTTGGCTTTATTAAATTTGGCTCTAGATGCAAGGCACTACTTATCTAAGATAGTATTAAGGGTTGAAAGCAAGTTGTTATGACCTTTGTTATGCACTCAGGTTGCAACTAAGGCAAAGGCTTGAGGATAAGCAAAGAGGAAAGAACTAGTTGGTAAAATGTAAGGAATACAGGTGCTCTACCTAGGGTTTATATATGTATGGGAGATAGACTAAGAATAGATGAAATAGGTGATGAGTAATGCTATGAGTCATGATAAGTAAGTAGGTGAGTCAGAATGGAGTCATCGAGGGGCTGACACAACATATGAAACACTGTGCTAAGTCAGCATGTCTAAATATAGGTGAAACTATTGAGATCATAACATGAGTCCTTGGATGATAAGAATATTGTTGTGTCATCAGCAAATAAAAGAATTTTGAGCTGTTCACTAGTCTTAGGGACATTGAAACTGGTGATGTTTGATACATGGACTTGGATGGCCAGGGGTTCAATTCCTATGTTAAATAGGAGACAGGAGAGTGGGTCTCCTTGTCTTACTCCCCTTCTAACCTTGAAGGGGTTACTTAGGACTCCATTGATCATTACTCTTGTATGGGCATTAGTATATAGGGCTTGAATGGTTTTGATGAAATTTTTTGGGAAGTTCATAGTTTCCATCACTGTCCATAGATAGTCATGTTTAATCTTATCATATGCTTTCTCTTGATCTAGAGCAATTATCATTCCATTGTTGTCTTCTACAGCCTCTGTGAATTCAGTCATTAATTTAATTGTTTTAATATGGTCAAATATGCTGCAGTTCTTCATGAACCCTGCCTGATCTTTGTAGATTATTTTTGGTCAAAGAGGGCTAGGCAGGCCTGGAGTGCTTTTGTCATCAACTTGTAGTCTGTATTTAAGGCTGTTATTGGCCAGTAGTTAGCAATACCAGTCTTATTTTTTGTATAGAGGACACATCCAGCCTTCATTGAAGGATGAGTTTTTGGTTAGACCAAAGGATTCTATATTATTGAGGACTAGTTTAAGATGCTCTATTATATTGCAGTTGAGTTTGTTTCAGCCTTTAGTGTTTTCATATCTTTGTCTCATGATCTTCCAGAACTTGTATGGAATTCCATCTAGCCTGGCAGCCTTCCCATTGGCTGCTTGTTACGGACCCCAATTCTCGTCCATTAAGCTTTCGAGCCCCAGTTACAAGGCATTCTCGGTGGGCCCAGACCAGTCGGT
>JAEUWL010000715.1:0-125059 GCA_018524415.1 Podaxis rugospora
GTTCCCAAGGGGCACAACACATAAGTTGAAGCCAAGGCCTCATCTACCTTGGTCCATGAATGTCCACTCCTGTCTGCTCGTAGTCTACCCCTGTCTGGAGTCTGCTACCTTAACAATAGGCAGCATTGGAAAACCCATTGGTGGATTTTGAGGGGGTCTGAGCCATCAAATGTGTCAGGTTCCTAGACCTTAATGTGAGTGGGATTTGTTGGTCCAGCAGAGCTGTTGTGCTCCAGGGAGCAGAGGGTATGGGAGAGATGACTAAGGGCATTTGCTAACAACTTCTGGTGTTCTTGGTTATCACCAAGGTCTGCACCAGGGTCATTGTCATTGCCTTCATCTCTAATCATGGAGTCTGAGGGCCCTCCGAGATCTCTGTATGGAGGCTTGTCAGAGGGTTGGTCCTGGACTTGGGGCTGGAGAGTAGTCATAGTAGATGACATGGGGAAAGTGGTATGGTGTATAGCAGTAGCTGAAGAATAGACATGATCTGTATGAGGGAGGATGGGTTCTGGGATAGGAGTTCCATGAGCTCATGCAATACTACAAGTTATAGATAGCATAAGAGGAACAATACCTGAGGTTTAAGTCAGAATATACTGTTAAGGAGGCAGACTCTAGACAGGGGCAGGCTGCAAGCAGACAGAGGCAGATGTTCACAGACTAAGGATAGGTGAGGCCTTGGCTCCAACTTATATGTTGCACCCCTCAGGAATTATAGTGGCCTCACTTGGCTAACCTACAAGCTCATCGGATAAGAGAAGATGGAATCGGATGAAGATGGGACAGACCTGGACAGAGATGAGGCTGTAGCAGGCAAGGGAGCAGAGGGAGAAAGTCCTAAGTTAATATTCTGACTGCTGAACTACAGTGGAGGTAATCTACTTATATACTAGCAGTCAGGATAGGGTCTGGGGATAGGTAGTCAAGTAACTAGTAATTTGAAAGTCCTTGAAGGAATTATTAGAAACAGGTGAGGGCTGAAACTATAGTGAAACTACAGTGAATTTCAAAGTGAGGAGTGTCCATATGGCATCCAGATAACCAGGGGTAGCAAAACAATCAAAATAGCAGAAGGTCTGGATTTGGGGAAGGATGATCATTGATGGGACAGGGGGACAAAACATACATGAAGGAATTGGTTAATGGACTCTTGATGGAGACTGGACAGAGGAGTAGTCTGGAGGAATGAGCTTGTGAGGGAGTGTTCGATTGGGTCAGGAGATGAACAAGCTGGTCTGGGCCCACAGAAGATATCTTGTAACCAAGGCTTGAAAGCTTAACAGACATGAAGTGGGGTCTGAAACACTAGGCCAAATCAGCTACACTGCTTGTGTGTGACACTGGATGGGTCATGCTGTACAGGTGATGTATTTTTTGCCAAAAATACCAACTTTCGACTTTTTCTCAATTTACCCACAATATAATAGCTATTCTGCCTATTTTTTTTATGAAAGCGCAGTATACATGCTGTTTAATCTATATGAAAAGTTTCATGCTCCCAGCTTAAAAAATGACATTGAAAATGGTGATACAAAATTTTGGTATACACAACACTAGTTTATTACTGTATCCTGGATAAATGATCCTTCATATGAAATTCTGGTCACATAATCTCGAGTCAGTACAGCACAGATAGCATCATGTCCAAGGTGGCTGAAACATTGGTGCTATATATCTGGTGTCAACATTGGTGATATGAATGCTGAGAACATCTCATCATCTGGAAGGGTATTCCAGAAGGAGTTGATATATCGGCATATCAAGTATGATAGCCCATTGTGTAGGCATGTTGGGAATTTGAGGGGTTGATTCCCATGTACCATCAATAAGATAGCTGAGCCATCAGATCCAAACCTGCATGTTATCTCCTTAGATGCAAGATGGCCAACAGATAATATGTTGACTGGTACATCTGGTGTAAATAGATAATTTTGCAGTTGTAGGTGAACATTTAGCAAATTTACAGTTTGTAGGAGTATCAAAACATCTCCATGCCCAAGGACAGGTAATAGCAATTGGTTGGCTGTTGAGATGGGCATAGTGAATGACTCATCTAGAAATGTCAACATTGTGTGATCACACAATATGTGATGTGTTGATTCCGAGTCCAGTAATGCCTCAAATACACCACAGTAATTTTCATTATCCAGTGCAACTGTAACCTCAATTGGTGACTTAGATGTCATCACACTGTTCAAATAGAGTGACATAGAGAAATCTCTATTGATTGAAGCTGGCAAGATTATATTCGCTATACCAAAGTCATTGTCGCCCCCATCCTTGAGAATAACATCTATGATACCCCCATCCTCAGGCAATATCTCCAGATCAGGAACAGACCCAGTGATGTGATTGACCTGTGCTTTAGGTTTTGGGGCAGATAAATTATCTCTCCTCAAGTTTTGCTATTGAGAGTTCTGTGTGTTGCAGTTTTAATTATTCAGTTGCATCATATTATGATTCAATGATGAATTATTTGGAGGTCAATTGTTGTGCAACTGTATATTTGGCATTGTAAGTTTGAAGTTCAATAGTGTTACCTGATTAATCAACTTATTCACTGTCTGGAAGAAAAACAATAAAGAGAGCATCAGATCTGATGATAAGGAGCAGAACACACTGCATTTGATAATAAGGATAGGGCCAACCAAGGGGAGGCTGGAGAAAAACATTGTAACCACAAGTGTTGTCAAGATAGTGTACTTCGACATGCAAATGCAGCTGAAATCCATGATCTATCTTTGACAATAAGCAATAATGTCACCATTAGGCCATAATCGAGTAAGGCCATCCCAAATCTCTTTTCCACCAACCCAACCTTGTGAGGAATACACCTTACAAAGCTCATTGTAGATCTCCCTAGCTATCACATTTTTGACCATAGCAATGGTACTAGATACCTGAGGTGCCAGCTTGTTGAGAAGTACATGCTTCACCTGGCTATCAATGCTGCACCAAGCTCCTGCTGCATTAATCTCTTTCTGTGCCAGATTTGCAGATAGAACAGGTTGATAGGAGGGAATAATAGTAGGATCCAGATTGTCTAGAGCTGGGTTGTAAATGTGTGGTAGAAACCTGGCACCATCCAGGAATGAGCAAATACTGTCATCCCAGTTTCAAAGTTTGCCAATCCCTCGAGAGGCACAATATGAGAAATAGAAGTTATACAACAAATATTAGAAGTATTAATAGAATTAGGTGCTATATTAGGCAAAGGTGGTGGAGAAACTAGAGGAATGTAATAGGGAGGGCAAAATGATACAGGAGGATATGAATTTTGGAAAGGAAAAGGTTGCAAGTAATAATAATGTTGAGGATAAGGAGCTTAGTATTGCAAATAATGAAAGGGGACAACTGGTAGATGAATGGGAGGCAAATGAGAAGAAGGCTGATGAAGAGGATGTGGCAGATGAAGGGGAGGTGGTGGGGCATTAACAAGATTATGAAAATTGGGAGTTGAATGGTGAAATTGGAACAGCAAAGAGTTTTGAGCATTATTGTGAGTAAAAGGATTAATTGGGCAATTAATAGGTGAAGAAAAATTTGAGGAGTTTGCAAAATTATCTATGTCAATTGAATGCTGGTAAGGTGAACCTATGGACAGAACAGAATGCGGAAAAGGAGTATGTGAGGAAAGAGGGGAGGAATTGGGTTAGTTGTTCTGCAATGTGGGTATATGTATTGGATCATAGCCACTCTGACCTCAAAATTGAACTGGACAAGTGCCTGGGAAGAATTGTGATGATTTTGGTTGAAAATTATTTGAATTATGAAAATAAAAATTTGGATCATACAAAGGGTAAATTGGAATAGGATTGTGCATCAGGGGACCTGCTACACTCTGATGAGGCAGTGAGACTTGGATATTGGTATTGCAATATGGTGAGGGTAATGGTGATAGCAGAGAAACATCTGATCTAAATATATCAAGATAACATTCTTCACAACAATCCATAATGGTGATGAAAAAATGAAAATTTGTGTTATCAAAATATGCCCTACAGTCTTTTGTATGCAGAGCCCATAACTTGTAGACTATAGTAGACACATGATGTGTAAGTCCTCAGTCAATGGTAAACAACTGTATTACCTGTAGTAGACATACAACATGTAACTATAGTCATTATTAGAACAGAATACAACAGAAAAGAAGAAAAAAGGGGAATGTATATCCTCAGTCAATAGTAAACAACTGAGGAGTACAAGAAGTAGAAGATACATATTAAATAGGATACTAAGTATAGTAATAATCATGAGATGTTGTTGATTGACATTGTCCAACAGATGGCAAATTAGTGAACTGTGGAAATGAAGTATGTCATCTGAGGGCACTCATTTATATTCAGTGGAAAGAGTTCAGGGCAGGTGTCCAGTCTAGCCTAAGGCCTCAGAGGCTTGGCCCTAAGAGGGGAATACTGTTACAGACTTCACTTTGTGACCATTAAGCTTTTGGAATCTTAGTTACAACTCAGATTCTGTGGATCCTATTCAGTTTTAACCTTTCTTCTGTTTCTTTTGGGCATTCCCTCTCTGAGAATGCTGTTCTCCATACCTTCCCTTCCATCACTTTTCCTTATCAGAATTCTTATCTAATTATCATGCTCTCTTCCTGTTTATCCATGGTTTTTCCCTCCTACCCTTGATTATCACTCACTTATCTAGGTTTCTCCATTATCTGATATTTCATCTCTGCCCTCATCCTATCAGATGTCCAGATGCAGATGGGCTCTCCATCCTCATGTCTGACCACAGTTATCAATTCACATGTTACTTGTATTCTCCTTGGGGCAGTTATTGCTATTACTGCCTAGTTACTACTCTCTGGACCTTATCCTGACTGCCAGTACATAAGTAGGATCACAGCCATCTGTAGCAGGCAGTCAGAATGTCAACTCAGACCCCTCTCCTCTCTCCTGCTTGTCTGCTGCAAGTCCACCTTTCAGTCTGGGCTTGTCTATCTCTGTCTGATCTCTGTCTGCTTGTCTGCTTGAGTCTGTAGTCAGTCAAGTGAGGCCATTTATGGTATCAGAGGGGCACAACACACAAGTTGAAGCCAATACCTCAACCATGCACATCCACCCATGGTCTACCCCCTGTCCAGAGTTAGTTCTTAACAAGAAGCAAAAAAATGAGGAAAATGTGCTGTATGACTGCTATGTTGAAGATGAAGCCTTGAACAGGAATTTTGTTGGTTGCATTTTGGCCTACAAAAAAGATGACCTTAGAGCACTGGCAAAGGCACTAAGTCTTTCAGATAAGGGAACAAAGAGTGAGCTCAGCACTCAGATTGAAGACAAGTTTACAATCAACCCTGACCTCACAGGAATTCACAGTTTCAAGGGTTGTTTGAAAAAGTACCACCCTGACACCAACAGACACAAAACAACCAGCAAGAACAAACCTCAGACATTGGGATGCCAAACCAGCTCACAGATCACACCCAAATCCACCACCCTCAAGAGAATTTCAATCCAGGTCCTTCCTCTATGGAACAACCTCAAGTTATCAACACCCACCCTCATTTTCTATGAAATGAAGGGAAAACCCATTCTAATTATTACTGATACAACCCATATCCCTATCACTCAATGAATGTGCCAGGTCCTTCGAACATCGAACAACCAATCCCAATGTTTACTCCTTACTACCCAAATGGGCCAGACCTGGGGGTGTCTTTTCATAGGCCTCCTTACTTTAATCTACCATTTTAAACTTAGATTTATGTAAGGTAGGCGACACGCAAATACAACTATGCATGTGTGACAAAACATGACATTTTCTCAATAAAAATCTCTGTAAAATCAAAAAGATATTTCGGCATTGCTAATTTGAGTAACTGTAACCGATAACTCATAGAAATTGCATTCCCCCATAAAAAATAGGTTCCCATCAAAGATTTCTTGGGCTACTCAGCATTCCTTTGATGTCCGAAGGTGCAAACTACCGTGGGAAGTCCATAGACGCGTTGTACGATGCATCGCGAGTACACAAGTGACTTCAAGCAGCTTCATCTCCTTAATTCTACCTCTGAAAATCATGCCAAAGAAGAGAGGACATTGGCGAAAAGCAAACCTAGGAACATATGCACAAAAGCAGTTAAGGCCCTGTTGTATGGGTCCAGAATTTCTAGACCCTGAGTCAAACGAAAATAGCTCAGTATGTCAGATTGATGAATGAATCATTTCGAGAGGACTAACATTAATTGGAAGGCTCTAAGAATGTTTGCACCTTGCAAAGACTATACAGACACTCCGAGGCTTGAGCCTGAGAGTCAAGAGCCTGACTTAGAGCACTGTAACTGCGACGAGGGGGATTTGGAGCCTAAGTTGATAGACGAGGATGGAAATGATGAGGCAGAGACTGATTCAGACCCTGAGGCTGACAGTGATGGCAAAAATGAGGAGAAGGAAGGAGATCCTCGAAAACCACCAGAGATCAAAGATGCCTCTGATGCATTACATGACCTTTCAACCCTCTTGAAAGCAAATACACACCAAAGTAATCCTTTTGTGCTGGAACGACTGAAAGCTATTGCTTCAGTACTCCGACTTTATGTGATGCCTCTATCAAAAACCTACCGAAAATGGGTTGGTGCATCAATACAAGCAGCCCTAGCCCAGGGACGTGGAAACACCTCATGGCCCCGACAGCTCCGTGCTTGGGGACAGAAATACATCCGAAATCGATCAATTCCAAACAATCCTTATGGAAAATGGTCAGGGAGTTACATTGACAATGAAGATCTCGCTGCCAAGATTAATATCTACCTTCAAGGACTTGGAGATACCATTCATGCTGAAGATATCGTCACTTTTGTAAACCAACAAGATATTCAAGAGTGCTATGGGATCAAGAAAGATATTTGTGTCCGAACAGCACAGCAGTGGCTTCGGAGAATGGGGCATAGATGGCTTCCTGACTTAAAGGGTCAGTACATTGATGGTCATGAATGTGATGATGTTGTTACATACCACCAAAATGTCTTCATCCCTGCATGGAAGAGGCTCGAGGAACGCATCTGCAGATATACAGTAGATGGTGAGGAAGAGCATGAAGATGGGTGGCCTAATCACAGTCGACGATTGGTAGTCTGGTACCATGATGAATCGACATTCTATGCTAATGATCGATGTTGTAAGCGGTGGATCCACAAAGATCAAACACCAAAACCTTACGCAAAAGGGGAAGGGACATCAATGATGGTTGCTGATTTTGTATCAGCAGACTATGGATGGCTCCGATCGAAGGATGGAAAGCAAAGTGCACGACAGATATTCTGTACAGGAAAGGAGCAAGATGGATACTACACAAATGTTGATGTGTTGAAGCAAGCCGAGGAAGCAATGAAGATCCTAAAGCATGATTACCCTGATGAAGATCATATCTTTGTCTATGACAATGCCACTACTCACCGGAAGCGAGCCGACAATGCCCTTTGTGCTGGAGATATGCCAAAAAACCCTTCCAAATCATTTGGTGGACAAACACAAGTTCGCGACAAGAATGGACGGCCAATATACGCACCAGATGGCAAGATCCTGAAACAAAAGGTGAAGATAAGGGATGGTGTGATGTCTGATGGGACATCACAGTCGCTATACTTCCCTGAAGGCCATCCAAAAGCTGGGTGGTTTAAAGGAATTGCTGTTATCCTTGAGGAACGAGGTTATGGGTCAATGAAAAAGGTGAAGCTACAGTGTAAGGGGCTTACTTGTGTTCAGGGGGACCCAATCACAGCACGCTGTTGTTGTCGTGGCATGCTCTACAACCAACCCGATTTCGCTGCAGAACGATCTCAACTTGAGCTTAAATGCATGCAGAACAATATCGAGGTGCTCTTCTTGCCGAAATTTCACTGCGAGTTAAACCCCATAGAACAATGTTGGGGGTATGCAAAGTGGCTGTATCAGTTAAGGCCACCGTCGACGAAGGAGGAGGACTTGAGAAACAACATGCTTATGTCACTTGATGCTGTGCCTCTTGTCACAATTCGACGGTACGTTTGTCAGTGCCACCCTATCTGAATGCAAACCAATCACAATGCACTATCCCACAGGTTCTCTAATCATGCACAACGATTTACAGACGCATATTCAAAGGGACTTAATAATAAGCAACTTCAATGGGCAAACAAGAAATATCGAGGTCACCGTGTACTTCCAGAGACAATTCTTGGTGAATTTGATGCAAATCACACTCTAGATACATAAATACAATATATTGTGACATTCTTGGTCATCATAACACGTCCAGAATACTCTCTTCATCGCCGGGGGAGATTTCGCTGTTGGCTCCACCGCGACTCATTTAACCTGTCAATGCAACGACGCCATCAGTCACGCCTGTGACTGCTTACTCAACATAGCTGCTTTTGCGTGTCGCCTACCTTACATACATACTATTTACATTAATCACCATCGTTAAAAGTGGAGGCTTAAAATGCGCTGCGAGGGGTACCCAACACTTGTGCTGCCATGCCCTATCAACCAGTTGTTGCCGAGCAGAATACAACTCAGCCTGCGTGAGTCACGCGTGACTGGCCGAAGGTGGTCGAACCTTGGGTTGGATATAGTATAGTACCGGAAAAGTTACACCGAAATACTCGGCTGACTCGGACGGAGCCTGCCATGTCGTCACGTCACTGTGGATGTATCTTGATGACTATGATCTAAGATGTAGCATACCGACTCACATGGATGGCAAAGAGGCGAAATGCAATGGCAGTTCAGCGCAACACTCTCCAGGCCCTTAGTCGCGTCAATGTCAAATGGCACTATTGATTGTTTGCGCGGATGTATGACATTCAACCGAGTCAACCTTTTTTTTCAGGGACTCACCTTAATCAACACTGTCCTACCTCCTGTCAGCGTTCAGTCGAGATGTAAGAGTGAGACACGGATGACTACTCCTGAAACTCAACCACCACAAGTCCATGGGACAGACTGGTGATGGCCTACGGCAAGGACAATTGATGAATGCATAGGGACTTTGAAGGCGACATCTCGAATAGGATGGGTCGATGCGCTAGTTACCATCCTGCATCCGCGGCGGCATTGCAAGGCCCAGATCTTCCCTAGCTGTTGCATGGGTGATGTCATGGGGGTCGATATTAACGTCAACGAACAGATACTACGGTATCCCGACATGAACCCAGAGCGCTATCGGCGTGTGGATGGTAATATTCCCGGTTTGACGAGCAAGATGTTTCATTTCGGCGTTGATCCTGACCAACTAGGATATCAGTTGCGCCGCGTTAACAGAACTGTGGATTAGTCGTGACGAGAATGCTAGAAAGCTAATCTAGATACAACCTAAGTACTTCGGATATCCATTTGCGGTTGCGTGTCGGGGAGGAGTGAATACAAAAAGAGTACGCTCGCCCTGTTTGAAACACGGTGCCGAGACAATCAGCTACCATGCCGGTAATGAATGAACTTGTGAACGTGCACGCAAGGCTAATGGCGATTCTCGCTATATGAGGGATATTATCCTTAACTGGGCTGATAAGCCTGCTACCGACATCCATTATTGCATGTGCGGCCTTTGCAGGTTGTCACCGAGTGTGAGGGTCTTATAATTGATGAAACACCATCCGGATCTTTAGGTAGAGGAGAAGAGAGGTATGTACGAATGATAATCGGCGGTACGTACCCGCAATAAAATAAAATAAAATACGACGTTGAAATCGGAGCCTTTGGCATGGCCCCACAGCAGTCCTGACCGTAGTAGGATAATTTCCAATTTCTCGAATATCCACCGCACTGGATGACATCCTAAGGTTGATACGACCAATGATATTTGGCAGAGGCTCCGACCGCCCAGGGCTGCAGACCTGATTCGGTGTTCCAGGAGATGGTTCGTGATACATACATTCGTCAAGCTTTATGGATTTTTTCCCGAACCTTTTGGTATTCGAGAGGACCAAGAACAAGGAAAATCAAACAAGGTGAAGTTGGCTCGCCCCAGGGCCAAGATGAGGGGAGTAGGGGAGAACGAGGTTACAACTTAACCTGCTGGGATGTGCCAAAATAAGCTCGATTAAAATGTTTACGATGTTCGCAAATTTTGCTCGGTTGAAATTCTGTTGTCAATTGATTGGTCACAGGATGAGTCGCAAGATAACTTTTTTTTGTGAGGGGGAGGTTTAATAAATCATCTACGTCATTAATGCGTGAGTATACGGTGATGCGATACACACTGAATCCACTGTGCGACACCGCCGAGTGATCGCGCACATATGCATGTCGGTGTTGTAACACGTGTCGGGAGCCGATCGTGATCATTGATATTTAGGCGATCCGAACTGGTACATGCGATAACTTCTCAATGCCGCCAGTGCTCTGCCAGGTTCTGTGCAACCTCTAAAGGGACGAGGTTTTGGGAGAAAAAGTTTACCAAGTCCTTCAGCCATTGTTGGACGAAAAAAGCTCCACCGAGTGAGAGTAGAACGAATATATGCGTGCGATCGACTTACTAGAGAGTTCTGAAGGACAATGAGAAATCATGACGAAGGTGAACGGCGGAGAGGAAGTAGGGAGATCGAATCACAGCTCTTCTATGACCATCCTATGATCATTTGAGGTGCCGGAAGTGCGGGAAGCAAGTACATATATGGTTGTGTGACTTGGCAGCCATGGTTCTCAGGCGCGAGTGTGGGAGGGTGTGTGGAGAGGCAGGAATCGAGTCATCCCGCTAGATTTTTACGACGTAACACATGTAGTGGAAGTGGTGGTGTGAAATTATAATGCTTAAAAGTTGCTGACGGTTGAATGGAGTTGAGGGCGAAAATGAAGGTGCGTTCTGAAACAAGGGCCGAATGTGGTCTGTAGCGTGAAAGGTTGCTTGGATACGTTGCAAGACTGTTACGGTGGGCGGGTCACAAAGGGCGGGATCCGGAGTTTGGGGCGGGCTAAGGCGCGCAGTTAGGAAGGATCGCGAACACGTGGTTTCCTTATTGGGTTGAATGGGCAGAAACTGGGCCTAATTGAGCAAAGAATGGCAGTGTTGTTGACATGACAGGCGGAAGACAAAGGTAGAAGTAGGTGACTTGCAGTGACTTGCATCCGAAAAGGAAGGAGGGTGACCCGACGTTGCGATCGGGAGTAGATCTAAGATAGAGTGAGGTGATCTGGAACAAGATCTGGCGGTCACTTGTTTGAAGAGGCAGGCTGTGTCATATAAATGCCCTCGGTCCATTTCTCCATGGCCAATCCACCCATGTTGTACTCCCGCCCAGAGTCTCCTCCTCCCCGCGCCCCTTCGCCTCCTCCTCGCGTTTTCACCCCCCTCGCATCTCCTTGCTCGCGCTCACATCGCAAACCTTCCTCCTCTTCCTCCTCAACACCCAGCCTACCCCCAGGTCTCCAGCACGAAAAGACTATACTCACAGTTCGCTCATGCGAGCACCTGTCCTCCCGAAACACCGAACTTATCCCACACCGCCAACCAAAGCGCACACGGTCCGCACTGGGCCACGCTCCATCTGGTTCTCGTACCAACTCTCTTCCTGAACCACTCTCTCCACCGATCGTCTCTCGGCCTCACTGTCGCACTCTTTCGCTCAACTCACGAGCGTCACCTCCACCATCTCCGAAGCTGCGCACACCTCCTCCACCTGTCCCACCAATCCCATCTTTCATCCTCACTCCAGCAGACAAAAAACCCACCCGATCCGCCAACCCGCTGGGGCTCACGCCCATATACCTCGCAGACCTTGGTCCAGTGCCACCAATAGCTGATCTTCCAGCCTCAGTCATCAAGTCATCAAAGAAGACTAGTCTGGGCAAGACGCGATCTGCAGGCATGACTTGTCTCAGGTTTTTTACGCTCCCGAACTCTCTCAAGAGCAATCGATCTAAAGGAGGATTAATTTAAAACGACTCGGACAGGAAACCGCAGCGGACTTCCATCGGGTTGATTCATCGGTGTATTGGCGGAGCTATCTTTTCTTCGCTCATATAAGCGACCACACAGTCTACTCGCTGGAGCCGGGTATGGTCTTCTTGGACACGAGCACCTTCCCCTGGTATGGGCACAGCGGTCCCCCTATATCGCTTGACTTCATATTACTTGCATTCTTCGTCAACACATTCACTCATTCTGCATCCGTGATTACTTTACCTTCGGTTCCCCTTCACGTGGCACACGTTGCATAATTTCCCAATCCCTAATTATCCTGTTCTATTGTCGCGTTCCGGTCTTTGTTCTCCACCCCGTTTTCATTCCATTGTATCAACTCTCGTTCAATCAGCCTTAGCGTTGAACCAGCAGTAAAATAGAACCACCACAGGCGCTCCGCTCCACTCATTTGTCTGTACTTTACCTGATCTCTTGACGTAGTACAATACATAACAATCAGTACATTAGTTATAATATCGAAATGAAAAGAAACCGCCCATTTAAACAGTGATCACTGTGATTTTCACGAGTTCCTCAAGTATGACAATGGCCTGCAGCATGTGAGACGATGACCGCCAGCCACTCGGTCATGAACATTTGTTGCAGTTCAGTACACCTGCAACGTGCAACTGTTTCCTCATATAGCGCCCTGCCTGCCTTTTGTAGACCGGCTCCCCAACTCATACTGCCCTCCGGAGATAATGTATGGAACAGGTGCCATTTTGGAAATTGTCTGATTGTTGGGGTTTTTTTTTCGTCTCTGGGATGTCATATGGTCCGCCTTGTGAATATCCATCAATCATAGAGTGGGACTCCTGACCCAGACATCCGACTCCCGTTTCATCGAGAAAGCTGCATTGAACTGGTCAGTTGACACTCGGAGGTGTCATGATATTGGTGTGATAGCAACAGCATCTCAACATAGGGATGGCGAGATGAGTTGCGTATTGTTCCTGGCGATGTTTGTATATTTCAGGGTCGCGCTCAGACCAAACATTAATTTCATTGTTCAGCATTCTACGTTACGGTACATAAGCAACACCGAGTACTTGATCGGCCAAAGGGAACAAGTTATCGCTTGGAAACGTCTCTTAGCCACTGGATGAATGGAATGACTTCCGAGCTTCGATCCGAGGAAAGGGAAGGGACCAAAATGAATTCGCCTGTCATCCGAAAGTCCCTATGGCTGTGATGACGTTAATGTGCTCCCTTGTCGAATACAGGAATCAATTGGCACTCATGTTCGGATGAGTGCTGCACATCTTGCACCATCGCAAGGTGTTTCAACGCTCTCGGACCAATAACCCTGAGTATGAGACCCCGAAGGTGTCGACTTCGTTATCAGGTTTTTGAAGCCGATCAACGTGGCCAAGGGGCAGCCAGTATTAATGCCAACATCAAATCGTGGCTTCCAGTTACTCCCGACTATGCCACATATGTATGTATGAACATGTGGCTATAAGCAAGTTGTTTCTATATTTGTTGTCAGATGTTACACAGTTGGGCCGCTCTTGAGGAAGTTACTTCCCTGCCAACGTCCAACAGTTCATGTTAAAATGGACTTCTCATTTTTTGCTTAAATACAACACCATGGGTCGACGATATACCAACTATGCTACTTTCCCCATCAATTCGCGTCATTCAAAAAGGTACTGGCTTGGATCCCAAGCCTCGCGGGAACCATGTTACGTACTTAGGTCAAGGCGCATAATTTGCGCAAACCAGACGCACGAAAGTCCTTCATAATCGGACATCATCGATTGGGTTGGAGAAAGCGGATCTCCGTCTCGCTTCAGCATTACCGTGTTCGTCTGTCCTACGAATTCCTCAATAAAGCCTAGTTTCCTTCTTCTGTACCAAACTTGAAGTTTTCCGCCACAAGAAGTGACGAAAGACGCAAGTGACGACATAAAATTATTGAGAGTAATCGGAGGCTTCACCTGGAAAACACCAAACCCCGGAACCGACAGGAGGCAGGCGATTGGCTGATCGCTTCATATTGTTCAGGGGTCCCTCAGTCAACCATCTGCTATCATGTTCAGTCCTTTTGTGGTCGGTACTTCCATATGAAAGATGATCAGCAACCTAATCGCAATCTTACTCCATTAGATCATGGAGTTTGAAAAAGGTGTCGGTGTCGAATGTAACCTTCTTTGCTTATCCGCACCGTGTGTCAAACATATGCTCTGCGCATGGTAATGATACTACACGCCATTGAAGTCCGACCACTGAGAGACTGACCAGGACTGACCACACCTGCGTCTGTACTTTATTGTCGTCAAAACAGATCCAGGCACCTATGGAGAGCAGCCCGTATAAGGGTCTTTCCTTCTGGGACTAATGAACAGAGCAGGGTGATACTCCACGCATTTGAAATCCCTGTGGGACAGTGGCTTACATTGACACCGACTATGCATGTCTTAGTGGCAGCGACTTAGTTACCGGTCACCGAAAATTTCCTTTACAGGCAGTCTTTGATGCGGGTGTGAGAGGAGGCAGATGACGTATTCAATTATGATCTATATGCGTATGCATTAAAGCTATATTGCAGGGTCGTCATTCGGTCGTCCTTTGGATAAGTATTTAAAACGCAGGCGGTATGCACCTCTCTGTGGAGTATCAGGCTTACGCCGTCGCTGCCTGAGCGGCACTCAACAGAACTCGTGCGATGCATATCACTGACACTGGCTAAAGTTGGAAATATACTGCGGCAATGGATCGTGTGGTGCAGGGACCTCATTTGCTGGTTCCCATCACATTTGGAGGTTCCAAGACGTTCCAGTCTCCCAATACTTACTTTCAGAGGCCCCCGAGGCTGATTCACAATTCCTAAACAGGACCAATGTGGTCCTGATGATTGTTTTCACGACGGACGGGTACTTACAGACAGGTACAGACGTACGCATCATCAAGGCCCCCAAATTCCTCACTAATCCTAACCCTATGTATCTCGTATTAGGTCTGAGGGCGGAAGGGAGGTGCTGTTGGGACAGTCGCGACGAGAAAATCTCAATATGGACTGGCGACTTGATGAGGTTTGGTTTAATGAATTGGGAATTGATGCATGTTCAGGGAGACCACTTGATTCTAAAGGTTATTCATAGGGGGACTCGCCAATCATCACTATCAGCTCCAGACCTAGTCATTTTGCGATCCGTTCGGACGCAAGTTTACTCAAGAGGGAAGGGTCGGTAGCTTTTCCGCACATATATCGGACCCTCCGGAGTAGGGGGTGAGTCACAGTTTGGAGGTTGGGCTGGCTTGCGCCTGCAGTGTCTCGGAAAGAGACAGCGAGTTTGGTCAGTCGGTTTGTTGATTTCTCCCAGCATCTGCAACTGGCCCTGTGCCTGCCAGACTTACGTGGTTCACCTTTTTGGCAATTCCTAATCCTGCCGCGAGGAGGGGCCAGCTAACTGGATTAGAACCAATGAATTTGTTATTGAACTCTACAAGTACTTCATTCTGATCGCCTGGCCTCTGATCTGGTGGGATCACATCAGATTGTGCGAGCAGGGACTATGTGATGTGTGGTGTCCCTTTCCGCGAAGCGGGTTTGACAATGCTCTTACATACACCTGCAAAAACCCATCACCTCCGAGTCTTGTCTGCCTCCATTCCTGCGCGGATGCTTTGTGCTTGATAAGTTTGATAAGTGTGGTGCACCCTGATGCACCTGACTCGGTCAGAGTTCATGCCGAGCTCCCTAGTCCCTTCAGGTCTGCAATCGTTTTCGGTAACTTCGCCCACCCGGTCTTCTCGACATTCTTTTCCACGCCAAGTTACCATAACGGCAACCTTCACGAAATTTGTGCAAAGGTGTACTCCCGTATGAAGGAGTTCCCTAGGTACCACTTCTTGAGCAAGAGGCACGTCTCCATGGTCAACTGAACTGTCCCTTGTTTCGGAATCGCTGATGCTAAGGATATACTAGCCAGTACGCATTGCATCCATATCTTGGAAGAGCAAAAATTCACTTCGTTGAGCACCTCATGTTCGAAAGTCGCTTGCTGCGCAACTAAGCCTTGACGAGTTGCTCTATTGTACGGAGACTTCGGGCTTCAAGGTCTGTCATAAAGAAGCTTCCATGGACCACCGCGCGAGGCAAGAGCGTCTCTTTTTCACCAAGGGGAAGATTGGGCTTCTGTTGTCATAATCATGGCCGCGGCCGATGATCTCGTCATCGCCCAATACCAATCGCATACTGAAGTGTTCAGAACCTGGCTCGGGAAACGAGATACCAACAGACCTGGAAAGAGCGCCTGAAACACTCCAGACTACTGGAACGGTCTCGTAAATATTTAGCTCGACACTCATGGGATTCTCGAATGTGGTTGGCCATCCCTTTGTTCCGTTCACGACACCGTCGCTCAGTGTCGAGGTCGGACCTGGTCTTACAAGTACGAATGATTTTCATCAAGGTTCATCACTCGCGAAGACTGGTTTGTTAAAACGAAGGGATTCTGAAGAGCAATAGCAAGTAAAAGTGAGATCATTGTCTTTGTTTGACTCATCGAGTTGTGGGTCCACTTACCTTTTTCTGAACAAAGAATGTGTGCAAAGTGAGTCTTGGCGCAAGCACACAATACAGGTATAGTAATCGGATCTAGGTCCCGGTCGGCGGCTCAATTGGAGGTATGGTGATACGACTGAGATAGTCAGGATGACTGTAATGTGCACATGCGGTAATATTTTTCGAGAAAATGGACAGACGAACAAGACAGGACGAATATATGAGTACAGTAAGCAATGACTGTAGATCCATAAATAAAAGAATAAGTCAGCTAGGGCTACAATCTGTGGATGAAATAGAGGAAGTGTCATACCGGATATATATACATAGTACTACACAGGATTGATTGACTGAGTCGTCGGAAGAAAAACATCTTTTCGATTTGCTCAAGTCTGCCCATGAAAGTCCGTCAGAGTAAAACGTGAAAAAGAAGAAGAGGAAGAGGACAGTAACGAGATAGAATGCAGAGAAGCAGAGAAGTGTTTGACCTGGAAGGGGAGGGGGAAAAAGTGAAAATTGAAAAGGACGGAGGAAGTACAAGAGATCGAGTGCTCATACGATTCATAGGCCCATTCTTTCTGCCAACGTCCGATCGCCATTAACAATGTAGGCGTTATTTGATGTTGTTGCGTTACCCGCTCCGTGGAATGAAGTGTTTCCGCCAGGTCGGTCCCCTCGACGGCCACTTGCACGTCCTGGTCCATTGCCGCTCCTCCGGCCATTATTGTTGGAGCCCCTATCACGATCGCGGTTGTGATCCTGGTCCTTTGGGCCTCTATCGCGATCACGCTCCCTGTTCCTCTCTCTGTCGCGATCCCTATCCCTATCATATTCGCGATCCGTCTCCTTAACCCGCGCTCGCCCTGGTTCAGAAGGCATGGGACGCTCGTTGTCGACATCCATCTTTGACGAACGGCTTCCTTTGTTGGCATCACTGCCCCCACGACCATCTTTGTCACTGCGTTTTGGGTGACCATCAGGACCACGTTTAGGTGGATTATGGCTGTGATGACTGTGGCTGTTCACGGTATGGGATTTTCCCGAGTGAGACGAATTGAATGAATGGGGGTTAGGTTCAGAGAGCCGCGGCCGCTTTTGAGCGCGTGGGCCAGTAGGCGGGAGTTTAGAACCGTGGCTACCATTGCCACTCGCTGGTGTGGTATAACTATTACGAGGTGATGAAGGATAAGTTCGTGGTGACATTTGTGGGATGGGAGCAGGTTGCGCGATACTCATACACGATTCATAAGACTTATCCAGTTCGCGACTGTCGCAATGGGATTGAGCAGCCTTGAATTGTCAAGCTGTTCACAACTCACGAAAGCATGTTTATCGTCTCGTGAGATTCTAGAGCGTGAAGCCAGTTAGCGAAGATATACGAAAATTGAAGAGTTTCCATACGGCGTAGGGCACTCTGGAGCCTCTGAACGAGCCTCCGCAATCCCCGAACTTCCTCTTTCAACTTTCCAGTCTCGCCATGCCTCAGGAGCTCATACAATTCATCATTTTCCTCCTGTAGCAGTCGCGCACGTTGGGTCAGTGCGGCGACGACAGTACTCGAGCCTGGTGAAGCTATTCCTGTGCTGCTCGCTGACAATTGAGAGAGTATGATCGAGGAAACTGCAGGAGGGAGGGATAGAGGTGTGGTATTTGACGGGGGTGGTTGTGATGGAAGGTAACTCCGTAGACGCGTCACCTCGTCCTAAAGGTACAATCTATTAGACGATGGGGTCGAGAAAAGTGACGCGAGTGACTCGCATGTAGTTCCGATAGTTGGATTTCGCGTTCGCTCAACAGGGTTTCGAGGCGAACCTCTCTTGCCGTCGGAGGCTGCATAGATGATTACCGGCAAGTAAGAAGGTGAGGTCGCAGGGGCACAAGAAGTGGGCAATGGGTGTAAGCAGTGTGTACAGGACGACAGCGACTGAGGGGATGATCGTGGTTTGCGAGCAAGGCGCTTGGTGGTTCTGGAATTCCTTTTTGGACGAATTAGCCGCCAGGAGTGACATCAGGCACTGGCTGAGGTTCTCTCCAACCAGCCCAGGAACGACTTCCGTAGCACATACTCAAAGTACTTCAGCCAGTTTCAGCCGCCAATGTCTTCGACTATGCTTATACAGTTTGATATAATTGCTCAGACGGAACAGCATCCAGTGAATATCGTATCAATCAACCAACGAATAGGGCTCTGTTTTGTTCATGAGACCGGCTCTAGCGCTGTTATTCTACAAGGAATATTTTGCATGTTTGCCTTTTGACCTGAAGCATTTTGACGGGTTTGCCCTGAGCCTCGAGGTTATGGTGAATTTGGCTGCGGGCATGGTCAAGTTGTTTAACAGCATTTGGCATCCCGATGTTACCAAATAGACACAAACATGAAAGGAGGCTGAAAAGAAAAAATCACTGATGATTACTTCTTGAAGCTTCTGTTGTGGTCGACCTTCTTGCATTTGGTGAGTGTGTTCAACATTCTTTTTCTCTTTTCTTGTGGTGATGATTACAATTTATTCACACTGTACGAACACATGTTCAATGAACATGCTCGTAATGAGTGGTCCTTCTTTCTACAACGGTAGATGAGCCACAAATCTTTGCCCTTGCGCTTCGTCCGTCAAACCAATCACTGACTATATCCACAGGCTTCACAATGTGTATAAGATTGGCGAAGCATCGTCTTGTCATGTAGTTAGCAGATTATACATCATTTTCACCGTCAAACGCGTCCGATGGCACTTGCCCTTGGAGTTGAGAAAGTGCGCCAGAGAAGATGTAGAGATACGGCGCCGACTTCACTGGTGGCGGGGAGGACTGATAACCGATTGGCAGGGAACATCTAGGGCAGAGAAATCGATACTGTCGTTCGTGACCGCCATTCCTAGGGGATTAGGTTTGCTTACTACCTTGACTGGAGGACCAGAATTGCTCTACTCACCTTTCCAACAAAACTGGATGGTTGTTCCCCGTTGCATTCAACTTGAATATCCTTGCTTTTCCCGCGTCGTTATCCTGTGTACGTATTATAATCGCGTTATCTGTCTGGCGCCTCGGCAGAGACGCCAAACTTTTGTCAATAACAAGCTATGTATTCGAAGAGTCGGGTCCAGGTCAGTTAAGTGGTGGGTAAAGATCGATCTTGTGCATTAATACGTACAATGAACTCGCCACATATGCAATCTAAAGGCTGACAGATGAATATATCCTTTCGTTTTGGTCCGAAGTACATAAAAGACGTACAGTACACGCGCAATGCAGCTGCGGAAGACGCAGTCGGCTGTGCTGGACGCGAATGATGGATAAGGTGCTATGCACCACCGAGACTCCTGCATTGGACCTCCGACTCACCACTGGTTGAAGATGAGACTGCTGAACGAGAGACAACCTTGGGCATGGGAGTGAAGCTTTGGGTGTGTATCAAGGGTGGTGGTGCAGAAACAAGCAAGTCAAATGGAGATGAGAGGACAAACGGAATAGATGGGTACCAATATACCCCGGCTCAGGTACACTGAAGCAGCATAGCTGTCCACACCACGTGACTAGTCCCTCTTGAATCTGACTCGCCATTCATCAATTGTCCTCGCTTCTAACCATCTGCCCCCGGCGTATCACCTCTCTTTTCATTCAGCCGTAATGGCAGAAAAGGATCCACCGTCGCGACTACGTCGTGCAGTAAAAGGTATGTTGTTTTGATTCATGCTGTATCACCCAGAGAGTTCTCTCATCTCATCGCCACAGAAAATAACCTCTTCCTAGTCAAAAGGCTGGTCCAGAGGACCGACATGCGCAATCCGGACCCAGCTCCTCGAAGGCTAACTTCGTTAGCTTGGGCTGCTCTCTTGGGGCATGAAGAGACCTTTGAGTTTCTGCTTGTATCTGGTCACGACGATCGGGAGTTAAGTCGGGTATGAGCTTCCTTGTGCCTCATTTTCTTCGCCGCTCATAATCGAGTTCTATGCCAACATGTAGGACTCAGAAAACAACACCATTCTCATGATTTTGGCCGATTCAGGGCCACCACCGAATGTCTATAGTTCGTCAGTATCGACTCTCGACTTCAACAGTGCGACTCTGCGTATGGCCCGACTGTACTATGACCGATACCAGACGACCTATAAGAATCTGCTCGACTGGACGAACGTGCAAGGTAGAACTGCGCTGCATCTAGCTGCTGTAAAAGGGAATGAGGATTTGGTTCGCGTATGTACTCATTTCGCTTCCTTGAACAAACCCGTCTGACACCGCTTCGTCAGATGTTCTGTGACCTCAATGCAGATATCAACCTGTCTGACAATCAGGGCAATACACCACTCCATTAGTGAGTTGGGACCTATCATAATTGTATGCCTATAGATTAACGAAGTTCCGCAGCGCAAGTGCTTGGGGACATGTTTCTGTAAGTCTTAATCTTGGGAAAATGCTGACGAGTGCTCATGTTACCACTTATCCCAGATCGTCCAGGTGCTGATCGAACGAGGCTGCAACTACAATTCCCTCAATAACCAGGGCTTTATCGCATCTGATTATGCTTACTCGTACGTCCATTCGCCTAGTTAATACCTCCATCTACCAACGCCTTGCTCAATAGTTTTAGTACACAAGAAATGCAAAAGACGGCCGAAAAGCAATATGAACTGACCAAAAAGTCCCGCCGCACCGCCTTGCAGAATGGCAGACCCCTTGATTATCCGACCTCGACCCCGATTAACATTCCACCTGGTTTCCGAGATGTGCTACCTAGGATGCGGAGTGGGTCCGGTACCAGTCGTACGACTGCCACTTCAGACAGTGGAGACATTGATACCCATGGTCAAACACCACTCACAGCCTCTTCTTCGCCTTCACAACCTTCCACGGGTTCTGGGTCGGTTTTCTATAGTCCTAAATCATCCAGTCCTAACGTCCTTCACGTGCCTTCATCGAGCAGTATGGCAACGTTTTCTGGGACAACAGTCGCTGGGAAGCCGGCCATTAACCCAGCATCTGCTTTATCACCTATTGCTAGTCGGGTGAGGGAGCAAGATGCGGATGCTCGGGAAAAATATATGCGTCGAAATAGAAGTGAGAGTTCGTCGACGGACAACAAGTCCCAAACAGGCTCTACCTTCTCCGCTGCATTGGCGGCCCATGATGAAGTCTCCAATGACAATTCGCGTAGCGGGACGATAACGCCTCGACGACTCCGACCTTCGGCATCTGCCGCACAGTTACGTACTAACCATGATCCCCCGATTCCTGTCGGTGAGCATCGAAGTCGAGCAGGAACCAATCCCAGCGTAAAACCCGCTCTATCGCCTGTTCCCCAACTCACTCGGTCATCATCGATATCGAATTCACTACGATCATTTACACCAACAGCAGGGGGCGTCGAAGAGGCTGAAGACTACCATGGACCACCAAGTCAATACGCACAGTTCCCGGAACCACCAAGGGCCCAGGAAGACACTGGTACGCCGACGGCTGGACGTCGGAAGTTCCATCTCTTGTCTAAGCCCTCGCATGTTCTGGAGACACCGTCAAATCATCGGCGTGGTATGTCCGCTACTGCTGTACGCGGACCCTAATGGATGCAGCCGGTCTGCCTTTCGAGTCGAATTGTATCACCAGCGTTGTATGATTATCTTATTTGCTGTCTTTGCTTTGGGTTTGCAATTTCAGTGTCTGGGTTTCTTGGGGCAAAAGCTTGGTCACTTGGTGTCGGTTGGTATTTTATCAGAGTCATGTATGATAGGGGCAAGAGTCGGGATCCGGGGTGACAAGTACACTATTATGTAGAATGGAAAGTGATGCAAGTCCAGGTAGCTCATTGCGGGCTCTTGAGATGAAGAGCTAAGGTCATGAGCCGGAAGAAGCCGAATACGGACCTGTGTTGTGCAATTGACGGCGGCTATGAGTTTGTACTTAAGTAGGTCCTCCTCCTCAGCTCACCACGTCCATCGTTCCTAATGATACCCCCAGTAGCGGATACTGACCCAGACCCTACCACCCAAATTCCCTGGCCGTCGACACGCAACAGGCAGCCCGGGTCTGACACGGGTTCTAGTGATGGTCCGGAATCGAGCACAGTCCGTGGTCACAGCGATGACACAACCAGCAAGGCACAGACAGTAGGGAGGCGACGTTTGAGTACATGGGACCTAATAACGCTCAGCATCTCCATGGCTGGCGCTCAGATTGCTTGGACTGTAGAACTGGGGTAAGCAGGCATAAGGCGCATGTTCCGGAGGTGCGAATTAACGTTCAGCGACACAGCTACGGAACACCATTCTTGCTGAATCTTGGCCTCTCGGAACAGCTGACGTCGCTTGTATGGTTGGCAGGTCCAATTAGCGGGTTAGTAGCGCAACCCGTCATCGGTGGGTTGTTTTATACCTAGTTCACTGGCTGCGTGGTTTACGCCGTGTGGCCGATAAGGTGCTGTCTCCGATTCATCGACTTCAAAGTATCGTCGACGTTTCTGGATCATTCTTTCAACCGCGGCTTTGGTTATCTCGACGCTAACGTTGGCGTATTGCATTCCCCTTGCTGAATTCTGGGTTGACCTCTTTGCTGTCGGTTGGGGCGACTGGGATGAAACTCGGAAAGAAAAGGTGTGCCGTACTATTCAATCCTATTCCGAATATTTGTTCAACTAACGGCTTGGTAGGCTAGAAACGTTGCTATCGGATTTGCTGTTATCTCCTTCTACGTTCTAGACTTTGCTCTCAATGGACTTCAAGCTTCCCTCCGGAATCTTCTCTTGGATGTAGCTCCTCCTAATCAGCTTAATGCTGGCAATGCCTGGCATAGTCGAATGACGAATGCTGGAAACATCATTGGTTACGGTTTCGGTGTGTTGAACGAGTTCCTGACTTGTTTGGAATCATCTCATCCACCTGGGACAGGATTCTTACCACTCGCGGAATTGCCGGTCATTCGACTCATCAAGGGATCTCAGTTCCGTAAATTCTGTATCATCTGTATTATCATCCTTGTCATCACCGTGGCCATTACCTGCATCTGTCATGAAGAGGAGGAACGACCGAGGAAACAAACCAGCAGGTTCGTATGGCATTTCCTCAATCCCTGGAGCTGTACTCAAAGCCTATCCTCTTAAGTGACGGCTTCCGGGAAGTCATCAACAATATCCAGATCGCTATCGTTAATCTCCCTCGGCCTATCCGCCGTGTCTGTTATGTTCAGATATTTGCCTTTATGGGATGGTATGTCGTAAAAGCTCCACAAAGATCAAGCTTATCACAAGTCCTGATAATCCAGGTTCCCTTTCCTATTTTACTCGTATGCGACTCCCGACGTCTGTATGATGTCAAGCTGATTTTTCTTTAGAACGACGTATGTTGGCCAAGTTATGGCCCATGAGCTGGGTCGAGAACCAGACCACGATCTTGCTACACGGAAGGGAGAATTAGCAATGTTGATATACAGTGTTGGTGCGTAGTCGACTACTTTACTTCCATTTAACGCGCTCAATTCTTTCACCAGTCGGTGTCATTGCTGGAACCATTCTACCTCACCTCGCCAACCGTGACCGCCGACTTCTTGGCCATAAAACGGACGTCGACGAGGACGCAGAGATCACTCGACTCCGTGAGACTGTCCGACAATGGAAAATCGATGCTGCTCGCCAAGGGAAACCCCTGAAACTCCCTGTGGTGCCTTTCCTTTTGCGAAACATTTGGACTGGTGCTCTGCTCTTATTCACCTTCCTCACCTTTATGACCTTTTTCATCGAAACTGTCACTCAGGTAAGCACCCATGTCCTCTTCAATCCAACCACCGGAGTTAAGCTTGGGCACTCGATAGGCAACAATCTTCATCAGCCTTGTCGGAATTTCGTGGGCCGTCGCGATGTGGGTGCCCTTCGCAATCATCATGGAGGTACGTAGCATACCGCTATATGCACGATCGACCTCCAACAGCCACCTAGTTGTTGAAGGATCCTGGAAAGCCTGCCATCGACAAGGCGCTCAACGTCCGCCGCCCCAACCACGCTCGTAATCTATCCATCCCCGGTACCTCGCGCAAAACCGGGGAGAGAACACCTCTCATACGTCGCCATTCCCTGGATGAGCGTGACGTAACACCCGAAGAAGACGAGGTCCCTTCTTCAACTTCCCTGGCCGGTGGTACGGTATTGGGTATCCACAATCTCGCGATCGTCGCTCCACAGTTCATTGTAAGCCTTCCTTAGCCGTTGTTATGATTCTTGATTCCATGTATCTGCGTATAGGTCGCTGTTGTGAACAGCATTATCTTCCGCATTGTTGACGAGTCGAACAAGAACTTTACCAGTGGAGGGGGCACCAGCGACGCATATTACGGCAAGACTGGAGTTGGCTGGGTGTTGCGATTTGGTGGTCTCTGTGCTCTAGTTGGAGCGTTCGTGGCCCGGATGGTGCCGCCCACCCCCACAGAACGAGAAATGCGGCGGCGTTTAGGTGAAATGAAGTTGCTTGGTGAAGAGCCCGCTCCTTGATTCTTTACCCTAGCTTCCTATCACACGCCTAGTATACATCCCTTGTAATATCTACCTCCTGCCTTGCAGCTTCATCGTTATCCCACGGTTTCTTGTAATTTGGTTTATTTTCCTCCATCCGATTCTCGTGATTTACATACGCATTTATCAGCAATGCTATCCTATGTGATCAATCCGCCAAGATGTGAAGAGCATAATCCCATTCATCAGTGTCAATAGAGGATATTGCACGACAAGGCACGAATGTCACCGGGAACTTGCATATAGCCATCAGCTCTGATGCTGCGCGAGATTCAGACCTCATTCTCAACGATTAAAGATGAACTTACGAGAAAGCGACGTGGACGGACAATAGAACAGTCGCGCAGACAGGACGTCTCCATGGCGTGGTACAGCAAACGGAAGTAAGGTCTTTAATAGCGAAATGTCTACAGAGGTTGTTTAGAGACATGTGAAGACGAACAGGACACACAAGTCTTACCTCGTCCCCGACCATACAAGACTGCACAGAGCAAGGAATTGTCCTCAAACCTAAGAGATTCGTAGAAGACACGAGCGTTGTCACCAGTAACCTCGCCTAATCAGATTCCGCCGTGAATGTACGCATCTTAAGTGCCCGAACGAACGAACTCACGTTGATGCAGAACGGGTTCTTCAGTCTGTACCACAGTCTCGCCTTCATCGTCCTGGGTTTGACGACGTCCAGTATGGAGCAACACTTGCTTTTCAACATGGGCGTTTTTGGGCAGTGCTTTCACTACGACAAACAGTGCAGGGGAATCTGGCAACTAGACGGGAGATCAGGAATTGACAAGTATACTTCACGGCTTGCCACCGACCTTGAGGAGTTTATGCCCTCCTCGTGCGAGGTCCACATTCTGTATATCATCAAGGAAATATGTGGTTGATTGGATGACGCCTTCCCACCCGTTACGGAGTGCTCTGATAACACGAGATACATGTTGCGATGATAGGGCGAACTCCATCGCTAGTGACGGGGGCGATGGGAGAGATAGGTTGTTGGGGACTAGACCAATTTGGCCAGATATCGAAATTCTTTCGCCAGCCTTGATTACCAATCAGTACGTAGGCGGAGATACCTCATTGGGGCAAAGACCGACCACTATCGCCTGCGAATATGGACCGATGTTAGCGGGTGCCCAATAGCTTAGTCCTTGAACATGTAGGGCTTGGCGAGCCAAAGCATGATCCTCTACGAATGCTGTGCAATCCAACCTTACTCTGAGTGGATGAGGGAGGTCGACAGCAACACATGCACGCGATGGGGGGCTTGTGCCGAAGTATCTTCCATATACTGCGTTTATGTTTGCGAAGAGGTCGATCGAGGAGATAAAGATATTGATGTTGGTACAATCGGTGATGTTGAGGTCATACTCGGCGAGATGCTCTATAGTTCGTGAGACGATGTCCTAGTGAAACTGGGGACCCGGCTGACCTTGTAAAATTTCGAAGCACTCTGTCACTTCGTCTTCGAGAGACAGGTGCGTTTCGGAATGCGAAACCTTGCGTTGGATATTGCAAATAGAAACCCAATTGCCCACCCGCGAACTCGAGGGCATGACATCTTCCTCTCTATCAATTCGCGGCTCGCCGGACCACCTTGACTTTTTGAGTACGGCTCCTGTCTGAAGGTTGTCTTGTACAAGAGCAAAGTCCTCCTCCAGAAGAGGTGGAATAATAACATCGCTGACACTCCTAATCTCTTTGGGCTGTAGCTCTGCCTCTTTGATTCTGAGATATGCGACTGTTGCGAAAGCGTTGTCCGAATGGATCACGGTCTCGGCATCTTTTCTGTAAAATGTATGTGAGTCAATTGGTGCCCATATCCACTAAGACGAACTTAACAGTTGTATCCTTCGCTTAAATAGAGGACCGTCTAAAGTTAAAGACTCATACTCTCCACCTTCCCCGCACATGTGAGAGCCGTAAAGATTATTCTGAAAGTTGAACATGAGGGTGGGCTCCTTGACTGACGTTTTGTTTCGCACCAGTTTTAGCAGATGAGGTTGCAATTGAGCCAGAGTCTTCCCGAGGTGATTGGGAGTAAGGCCAATCCCAGCGACCTTTATTAGAATCGCTTCCATCCCAGCTTCAATCATTTCACTCAGCAAATCCCCTTGATTGCGTTGCCACAAGTAAGCTAAAGGGGTCAGACCAAGGCGGGAGCAGCTTCAAGAATTGTCGGTGAAAAGCCGCATATAACGCCGAAGAAGGACATACACTTGTTCGACCCTCACTCTCTGGTAGTTCGACAAAATTGCGCCGACAGAGACACCTTGAATTTCCGGGTGCGAGGCCTAATCCTCTCTGTGAGTGAGTGTGAGAGGAACGCAAACATTGAGAGAAGGAATACCTTGACAGAGGCTAATAATTCATACAGATCTTCAGTCTCGTCCCCTTGTACACCGCCGGCTTTTCCAGCGTACTTGTTCCTAGCGCCATATTCAGCACCTTGCTCCATCGCGCTTCCAGTTATGACGCGCCGATACAGTGGGACCTCGAGTGCGCGAGCAACAAATTCAATGGCATCCTGACCAACGGTTTGATACAAGAACGAATCAAGTTCTTCTAGAAGTCAAAGCGAGCATTGGTGCACAAGCATCAGACCGATATCGGGTAGGACACCAGACCTTTTCCAGGTTCTGGCCCGAGAGAAGCAGCAGCGACAAGTTCGTGACCGTTCTTGTGGCAATGTACGAGATTGAAGCAGCTATCTTTTCCGCCGCTGAGGAGGGCGACGTATTTCATGATGTTGAGTCTTTTGAAGGGTTGTGCCCGAAAATGACGACCCCTCTTATCAGAATATTATTATCACGGTGCCAGGAGTCCGCCGCCTGATTTGACTCGATCAGCAACCGCAGACACACTGACGCTCCTTCCTTCCTAGAAAAATGCCGACTATAGCTGTGGACAAAGCCGATCTTTGGGAGAGACTCGGGCAGGAATACTGTACGCACTACCATTGATCTATGTTGGCATTTGATCTAAGGCGCGTAACAGCGACCGAGGAATTCGAAAAGTTATGCTTTGAGTATGGTCTAGAGATCGATGAAGATGTACGTGGATAACCGCGAGGAGGTTTGTGTATTTGGCTCAATTGTCACCACAGACCACAGAAGAAGTTGAAGAGGCTGTTAAGAAGGGATTACCGGCAGAACGTCCAGTAAGTCGAAGCTGAAGCGTCATCTCTTCCTGCGAGTTGAAGTCACCTGGTCTTCTATATTACAGCAACTCAAGATTGAAACGCCCGCAAACAGGTGAGGATGACATTGACGATCCAGAAGCCGCGTTCGGTTAATACCCTGATACAGATATGACCTCCTCTGCATAGAAGGTCTCTCGCGAGCTCTCGGCGTTTTCTTGGGCAAAGCCCCAGCCCCCCAGTATAAATTTGTATATCCCCCTGGAGGAGAGGCGAACCTTCTTACCATGTCCGTTCATCCAGATGTGCGTTGTATCGGCCCTTTTTACATTCCACTCCTGACTTGGTTGCTGATTGTCCCTAGACAGCTAAAATTCGACCTCTCTTTGCTGGAGCGATCTTGCGCAATATCAGGTTCACTCCACGCTCCTATGCTTCCTTCATAGATCTCCAGGACAAATTGCACCAGAACATCTGTAGAAGGAGACAATTGGTATCCATTGGAACGCATGATCTCGATACCTTGAGAGCACCCTTCCGATATGAAGCGAGACCGCCCAAAGATATCAAGTTTGTTCCTCTAAACAAGAATCAGGCTTATACCGCGGAGGAACTGATGACTATTTATGAGGCGAGTATAGATTTCTGGGCGCCCTGACCAATGGCTGAGTGCAGACATGCAGTCCGAGAAGCATCTCGCAAGATACTTGCACATCATTCGTGGCTCTCCCGTGTATCCCATTATTTATGATGCGGAAGACCATGTTCTTTCGATGCCTCCTATCATCAACTCGGAACACAGTAAAATCACGTTGAATACTCGTAACGTTTTCATCGACGTTACTGCCACCGACCAGACCAAGCTCGATATTGTTGTTAACATTGTCGCAACCATGTTCTCCGAATACTGCGAGGAACCATTCACGTACGACAACTCATAGCAACTTATTCTCCATATCTCAATTTATTGCTAGGATCGAGCCTGTCAAGATCGTCTTCCCTGACGGCAAGTGTCGAATCACTCCCGATATCTCTGAACGTCAGGCAGTCGCACATGCCTCATACATCAACTCCTGTACGAAACTCAATCTCAGCGCGCAGGAAGTTTCCACGTTGCTCCAGAAAATGGGACACCGTACGGCACACTCTCCCGGCAATCCCGATGAGATCATTGTCAACATTCCTGCCACACGGCCAGACATTCTCCATGAATGTGATATCATGGAGGACGCCGCCATCGCCTACGGATTCAACAACCTGCCGGATGTATTCCCAACCACCAGCACTGTTGCGCAGCCTCTGGCAGTCAGCAAGCTTTCTGATGTAATCCGCCGTGAATGGGCATTAGCAGGCTGGATCGAGGTCCTGCCTCTTATCCTCGTACGCCAAGCGCTTAAACTCGGTCCCCAAAGAGTCATATATGTTAATGCCTCACACAGTGCTCGCACGAGGAAAACTTTGAATGGCTTAACCACGAGGACGACAACAACACAGCCGTCAAGATCGCCAACCCGAAATCACTCGAGTTTCAGGTCGTTCGAACAACGCTGATCCCTGGTCTTCTGAAAACCATCCGCGAAAATCGATCACATGCACTTCCCATCAGGGTCTTCGAGACCTCCGATGTGGCGTTCAAAGATGTCAAGCGAGAGCGTCAGGCACGTAACGAGCGACGTGCGGCGGCAGTGTGGTGCAACAAATCGGCTGGGTTCGAGGTTGTCCATGGTCTTCTTGACCGCGCGATGAAAATGCTTGAAATACCGCGCATATCGAGCACTGATAACGAAGCAGTGACAGGTTATTATATCAAGGAATCAAGCGGTGGGTTTCTCATATCGCAAAGTCCGCGATGAATTTGCGAAATGTGATTCAAAAACATTCTAGACCCCATGTTCTTCCCTGGCCGCGCGGCGACGATTTATTACAGGCCCTTACCAGGAAAGCAAGGCAAGTTCTCGGCGTTCAAACAAATAGTCCAGAACGCAATGCACGTCAGTAATGACACACCCATTGGTGTTCTGGGCATCCTGCATCCCTCAGTTCTGGAGAATTTCGAAATCGGGTTCCCTTGTTCAGTACTGGAATTCACGCTGGAGCCGTTCAAGAAGCAGATGCATAGGGTCTGGACCAACGATGAATAGAGTAGAATGTATTGCTCCAAGAAGAATAAACCGCACATATCCAGATATAATGTAACAGAAACATGCGACGTTCAATGCAACGCCAGGCAAGCAGTGTGGTTGCAACAACGCACAAAACAAGTTGAGGGCTAGACCGCTCTGGTATAATCGTAGACCACCGAGAATATCGAGTGTGCGACGGTTGGACGCCTTAAGAATCATTTGAGATGCAAGGAAAGCCCGATATCAACCAGACTAAGAATAAGATTAAGCTTGGGCTTGCTTTCTTGGTCCTTCCTCTTCACCACCCATGAGCACTAAATCATGAAAGGATATGATCAGACGTCATTGATCCATTGACAAGGATAGAAAGACACATACTCAAAACAACGAAGAGGATGGCAATGTACATCCAGTATTTCTGGATGAAAGACTTCTCTGGAGCTGGGTGAATAGGCTGTCCAGTAGGAGTTACTGGCTGTGGCTTCCGAAGCTCGGGCCTAAGCAAAGAAAAGCCAGCCAGTTAGCAATGCAAGGAAGACTGAATGACTTTCATACAGAGGTGGCGTGTGTGGTGACTTGAAAAGAATAGTTGTGTTGAGCCCTCGGACGTTTTCTGCAAAAGCAGCGAATGGCGATACGAGCGACGCCTTTTGTTTGGACCTGGATCCAGACTTCGGACAGGAACCGTCATGGGGGATAGGTGACACAAAATAGTCCACGGCAAGGGGTTTGGCGTCCTGAGTATGAAGGATGATGGTCTGTGATGTCACCAGGGACAGATGGCACTGTGCAATGCGATAAGTCAATAGGCAGAACCCCGGGTGAGCAGATTTGCGAGTTACATACCGCCTTTACGGATGTGAAATCCCAGGAGGACTGGTCTTGGTCTTCGCGCTCAAGTGCAAGCTGGTAGTATAGGTTGTCAAGGGAGGTATCTAGTTCGCTTATGGATTCAGAGAATGCAGCTAGGTCTTGTGAGAGGGATGGGGACGGCTGGAGGGAGGCGGAACCGTCATCAGCGATGTGAATGGTGCCGCGTTTGGCATAGGGAAGGTGGGGAAGGGTAGCGTGGTGGACGCGGTGGTGGAGTGTGTATGTCGCGGGAACTGCGATGGCCAACAGAGCATAGAAGACAAGAGATAGGGCCGTAAAGAATCTCATTAGACCGGGTATGAAGCTTTGAAGGAGAGCGAAATGATGTTTAGCGTTGGGTGGAGGAGGGTAGCTGCTGATGTAAGCAGACCGGGATTGGCTGTGGCGGGGGGCTAGGCGGAGATGGACCAATGGAAGGGCACGTGGGTGGCGGCCAATGGATTGGATGTGACGTGACACGGGAAGCCAATGGGAGGAGGGGAAGATGTCCGGGTTGGGCAATGGGGGTGATGGGCTGGAGGGCAGGGATTGGCTGGTTGGTGGGAAGGGCTAAAAACAGACCGTCTAGGCTTGATTGGATGTCCAAAAATGACCAATCTGGGGCCGAGACGCTCAGCAGGGTGTCACTGCCATCCGGTGCTTAGTCCTTTATATTTTCCAGATTCACAACATGTCGGGTCGAGACCTCCCACTCCCTCATATATACCCTTCCTCCCCGCCCTTGCAACCGTCTCCACCACCTCTCTCTCCCCCCTCACCCTCCTCTCTCTCCCTCCTTAATTATGGCCGCCATCAATTACCCCCACTCAATTCCTACTCCTCCATTTTCCCCAAATAATCAACTCCCACCACATGACGCTGACAATCCTCTCAAGTCCACCATAAACCTCCTCGACTCTCTTGTCGCCTTTTATCAACACGAGCGCATGTGGGTTTATCGTACCCGCGCCGTTCTTGAGGAAGCCTTTGCGGACCTCCCCGCTATCATTCCTTCAGCTCCTAAGCCCGATACCCCGGAGGAAAATCCACTTCCCTCTCCGCCCGATTCCTCTCCGGCTTCCTCTTCATCATCCGACGTCCCTGACAAGGATAGTACTGATGATGCGACTTGTCCGCGACCGGCACGGCTCCCGTCCCGCTGGATGCGCCGAAAGAGGGGTTTCAAGCTGAAATTGGAGGGAATCTCGAAACCGAAGCGCTCTCACAAGCCCTTGCCAAGGGATCAACGAGATCAGGATGCCAAGGAGCACATCCTGCAGCTCTTTGAGAAAATGATGGAGGATCGGATGGAAAGCTGCCAGCGGGTAAACAAACTTGTTCGAAATGCCAGCCGCACTTATTTGAACAGTCCGTGATCGAGCCGTCGGTGAGTGACGCCCATGCGTTGAGTCCCGGAAACCCGCTGATTGCCCTGGTGGATGTGTTTATACCACAGCAGCATATACTAGTTTCCGGACGTTACGCCATTCGTGGTTGCCGATCTGACTCGCTCGATTTCGTACCCCGTATCAATCTTGGAGGTGATATAGCGCAGAGATTGGCTAGGAACTATGTAGCCAATCAGATTACTTTCCTTGTTTGTCTTTGTTGAGTTTCTTTTCGAGTGTCACCACAGGACTTGTATCTGGAGTCGTTAGCTGTAATATTATTTGCTTATCGATGTGTCCTGAACGTCGTGGCTAGGGCATTCTGGCGGATAAGCCCTGCTACTCGAATCTTCGCCAGGTGCTGCGCTCTCGACTGCACTTGATTTCATTGGCAGTTGGGAGCACCTGCCAACATGACCAAACAACCCGTCTGGAGAACGAGCACTGCTTGTCAGGCTGCTTGGTTGCTCACTCCAGTTTCCAAGATTAATTCACCCCAGGTTCCTTTTCACTCCTTATACCTTATCTGTACTCTATCTTCCCCTCGTGTCTCCTAAGGATGTCGCATCGCTATGCGCCCCTTCCCAACCCTCGCACAGACAGCCGGACACAACGTGATCAGGAAGAAGAGATGGCTGCCGCTTTTGATTACTCGGAAGACGAAGACGACGACCAGAATACCTCAGAAACACAACCTCTGAACTCACAATCGTCCTCCAATAATCCTCCAGACTCAACGACACCTTCGCCGTCCCAGCCTACGCAATTTCAATCTGCGATAACGACGTCACGTAGTCCAGGAACGTACGACTTTGAGAATGTCGATTACGACTATCCTCCTCCCGGCTCTCCGCCTCCACCTTCTACCAGGGCCCTTCCTAACAATTACGGCAATTCGAATGGCCTCGTTCCGTCCTTTGACTCTGTCCAGCCTCCTCGTCGAAACTGGTTCCAACGAACCACAGCCTCTGTTCTTCCTTCTGGAGTGGCGGAGCGTTTGGGTTTGGGTCCCCAAAGGCCATCAGGGCCAATCGGTAGTGGGACGTCCAATGATGGCGTTTTTGCAAATGTAACAGCCAAGCCCACTGTGCCTATGCGGATCCAGGACGGTAAGCACGGAACAGCTTCAAAGTCAGCTCCTGTACTCAACGACATATTCTTAGGTGATAACACGTATCTTGTTCCCGAGGATGCTGGCAACGATGCTCCCCCATCATACGCAACTGCCCAAGCCGATGCTGTTCCCCCTTACTGGGAAACTACCGTCCACGCTCCATTCTCCCCTGACTCTGCTGGTGAAATGATCATAGACTCATTACCCACTGGTTCTCTCTTTTCGTTCTCATGGAACATGCTTGTCTCGGTATCGTTCCAATTCGTCGGCTTCCTGATGACATACTTGCTTCACACAACCCATGCTGCACGGCTCGGATCACGTGCAGGTCTTGGTATCACCCTCATTCAATATGGTTTTGCTTTGAGAGGGAAAATTGATGGGGAAAGAGGTGACTGGGATAGCTGGCGTGACCCAACGCGACCAACTTTTGCTACGGGAGCTGAAGCGGATGCGTGGTATAGCGAACATGCTACAGCAATGAACGGGACATCACCGCTTCCAAGTGGACCGATGCCTGATGATCAAACCCCCTCAGCGGTAGCTGATGCTACTGCGGAATGGCTTTCCTTTTTCTTAATGACCGTCGGTGAGTCGATGCTATTTCCCCTGTTTCAGCTGCCCCGCTGACCACAAAAACAAGGTTGGTTTATTTTGCTGACGTCTGTTCTCGGGTTCTGGAGGGTCAAGAGGTGGGAACGTGGTATCCTAGCATCACAAAGAGAATCAAATGCTGCTGCACAGTCTGGTGCACCCCATCTCGCGGTGGTTTCGCGGATCGAGCAGGTCTTTGGACTGCGAGGAGGGTCACGGGCTGACCTGTTCCGACAAGGGTTCGGTTTTGGTAGGCATCGCAATCGGGAAGAGGAAGAAGGCTCTCGTGCTGTCATAAGGGCAGAGGCGGGTGAGGCTAGAGAAGTGCAGGAGACTCAACCTGCAATACCACCGCTAGATCCCAATGACCCACAGCGGAACCAGGCGGGGCTTGAAGCGCTTTCGCGCGAGCAGCGGTTACAAAGCGAGCTCAGGCGTGCAGGGCTGTTGTGAGCTTCGTCACTTTCAGCTGGACATCTTCATTACCACTCGTATCTTTTTGTGATCTTTGCCAACTTGAATCAGCGTATTCGGTATAATTTCCTAATGTATTATTATGGATATACCATACGGAGGGTAAAGCGTATCACACTCCCCTCTGATCACTTGATTAAGCTGAGATGAAGGTGGGATTGAAACGCACTCCGAGTTTTTGCCGGAACTTCTGTGATTTGTGTGTACAAGGCAGCAACTCCCACAGTTTACCAGATTACAATAATGTCTCTGGCAATTCGCAGGGCCACCGAAGCTGACACCGCTGCCCTCTTTCGCATCTGCCTCCTTACTGCTGATGCAGGCAAATCAGCTGTCGCGTTGCACGATTTCCCAGAGCTCCCTGGTCTCACCTATGCCGTACCTTACTTGACACGTAAAGCGACTTGGGCATTTGTGTTGGAAGAAGAGGACACAAAAGAGGTGGTCGGATACGTTGTCGGTTCTTATGACACTAGGGCGTACGAGGAGGATGTGATCCAGAAATGGTTCCCAGTTCACGCCATCCGCTACTTGTACGATTCTCCGTATGATAAACCTGATATCAAGCCGGCAGACAAGTGGTATCTTGGACGGTATAGGGATCCGACAGTTTTCAAGGCGTTTGACGCCAACGTCAACTTTTCACCTGCGCATATGCACATCAACATTTTAGAGAAGCACCAGAAGAAGGGGTGGGGCAGGAGACTAATTGAGACGGCGGTGGAATACTTGAAGGGGAAAGGGTTGGAAGGGTTGTGGGTTGGGATCGACCCTCGTAACGATGAGTCGAGGAAATTTTACAAGAGAGTTGGGTTCAAGGAGATTGAGGGTGCTCCAGATGTAAATCAGTTGGGATTGAAGTTTGTGGATTTTAAACAAGTAGGTGTGATATTGTTCTCAGGATGATATTATCTACCTATTGTATTGTATGGGCAATAACATGCCTTGGAGGCTAAGTTACTAGCATATATACGAGCTTTGACCAAATCCCTCCCCGTTTACCCTTATTCTGTGTTTTGGTGTCAGCAAGCTTCCAGTGTTTGTCTCCACGTTTGTTCCAAGATGTCTGGAATTCCAGAATTCTACTTTCCATAACACTGTTGAGGGCACCTCGTGGAATGCAGTAGTTTGGGGTGATTCGCAATTGAGTACTTATGGTAATGATCAGATGCGTATGGTTGACCCTGGGCTAAACCACTCTCTGATAAGAAATCGCCAGTCATGTCCACTCAGGCTTTATGAGGATTCAGTCGACGCCACGGTCTTACCCCTATTCACCTACGACGCTTCGAATCAATCGACGAAAATTTTTGCAAGAGGATGCCAACCTGTAAAATTTCGATGGGAGTGGAACAAGGAGTTCGTGATTGCAACCGAACACTTGCACTGAATGTATCGTTGGTTCGAAATTAGAATCCGTTGCCATCTTGCCTCCTCCAGGGATGCCGATTTTTGGAAATGTGTGTGCATGTATTGTATTCTTTTCCGGTCCTTGCAGTCGGATATGGTGCTAAGTAGACCCGCAGATCTGGGTCAATTTATATTGACCTTTCATTAATGGAACCACCACTCCTCTCAACATTTTGTGTGGTCCTCGCGAAAATGGTTGATGGACCTCCAAACTACTCCAGGGATGTGAGTGGATTACGGTGAACCGATTGGGTTGTCTTAATATCACCAATGATCGAAGGGCCAAAGTCTCGACCAGACCGCACTTGGAGGATCTCGAGGATTCAGAGTCAGAGAGATGATTACTTGTAAGGAAACGCAACTCCTGGAAGGAAGACACAAGGGTCATTTCAGTAATTCGCACTCCACCCTTGTAACTGATCCATAACTACCCTTTTGTCCTGATATCATGAAGGTGGTCTATAGATGCCATAGATGGTTCAAGTTACAAAATAAGTTTGTGGAATGTGCCGTGAGGAAAATCCAGATTTGGTACCGTCGCTAGATGTCCCCACACCTTATGGGTCCACACGTAGGCGCAGAATCCCTAACCCTGCATGGTTAGCTATCCCATACTCAGATGGCCAGCCATCCTTATAATGGGGTCTCCGTCACCCTGCTTTCCTCTATTGCCCCCCTTCTTCCTTTTCAGACCGCCATTCGTCGCTCTCTAGTCTCTCGTTGAAAATATCAATCATGGGCCAGTGGGACGAAGTTATCGGTGGGTATTCTATCTTCTCTTACCTTCCGGATCGGCTTATCCTTCTCGTCTGTTAGGTGTCCTCCTCATAGGCATCTTCTGTGAGTGCATGACAAATTCCATGTGTTGACGGGCATCTTATATTTCGTGTCTAGTCAACACCTATCTGTATGGGCTGGTTACTTACCAGTTCATCGCCTATTATACCACAAGTGAGTTTTACTTTCTTTCCAATGCGAAATAGTCTAAACCGAACCACCCAAGAATACAACGATGCTTTATGGATTCGGTATATCAAGTCTAGGTGTCACTAGTCCTGTCGGCTGATCAACTACTCGCAGCGCCATTGTCGGGTGTCTATTCTTTGTGGACACAATACATAGTGCTGTGTAAGTGGCAATTCCTTGGTCGTTACAAATGTACTCACGATTTCTCTAGTGCGATTTATGCGGCTTGGGAAACCTGGTATTTACACTGCTGGAACAACTGTGCAACAGTGGTTAATTAATCTCCAGTGTCACCAACTTCAACAATCCGGCTTATTTCGCCTGCAAGTGGATTCCTCTAGTGTGCCAACATACATGAGACTAATCACAGTTACAGTTGTTAGCTGGACTATTCCTTTTACAGCATGTGCGACAGCTGTGGCGGCATTCTTATCCCAAACTTTCCTGGGTCATCGGTGGGCCTTGGGATGACGTTTACCTTGACGGGTTATACTAACTATGTACTTCAACAGTGTCTTGATCCTGACCAAGAATAAAATTTTAACTGGTATTATCGGCTTCTTGAGTGCTCTGGGTTTCTTCTTCGGAATTTACGCTGGAATCTACTCCGGTATCCTCCACGAGTACGTTGTTTTGTCTAGGAAGTTCGCCATCTCTCATCCCTGCGTCTAGGGTTGCTAAATTCGGACCCCTTGGCCCGTTTGTTACTTGCTGGCTTGGCTTTCAGACTGCTGCAGACGTCATGATTACTGGTGTCTTGACGTACACCCTCAAGAGGGCACGTACAGGTTTCCACAAGACCGACACTATCATCAACCGCCTTATTCGTGGAGCTGTACAGACTGGGTTATTCGCCTCTATCTTCGCCTTGTGCGATTTGTTCAGTTTCTTGCTTCGTCGTCAGACCTATCTGTACGCGATGTTTGCATACCCTATTGGCCGCATCTACACCAACGTAAGCACTTTCCTTGTCGTACGACTGCTTCCGTGCCGAAAACTCTTGTTTTTAGACATTGCTGGACACCTTGAACGCCCGCAGCTCTTTGAAGAACAAGACTGGCCCAACGATAGATGTTGAATCTGAGGTGGGTATAGACAACCTGTACCTGGCTACTGTACTGACATTCAGCCTGCAGGGTAATGCGACGACCTTCCGCATGACGAATCAGTCTCGTCAGGACATGAACCACACTGTTCACTCCATTCATGTTAAGCAGGAGTTTGTCACTGATGCCCCTAATTCTCTCGTACGCGATGTCAAATATAAGACGGATGACGTCTACCAGCCGTCCGGGATGGTGTAGAGCATTCATCTCGGAGCATTGTTGTTAGAGAGAGCTTTGGGAAAAGGGAATTAATTGAGGTTCCCAGGGATCGTTCAAGTCTATTGCATTCTCAGTATTTAAGAGCTGGGGATAGGTATCACTTTCTTTTTGGGAATTTTTTTTGTTTGCTTAGGGCTATCACACGATATATGGCATGTTATGACTGTGTCGAAACATGAAGCTGACTGGGATAGTGTGAAAATTTCCTTTGGGATAGTTGCTCCTTCCACTGACTCCATCTTACCTCGCTCCCCTGATGCTAGGATGACCTAAGTGAGCCGTCCCGATGGGCTTCCTCGAGTTCAAGGGTTTTTCGAGCACGCCGAAGTTTGACGCCATCGGACTTCCAAGTTGATCCGGACTTTCTTCTCCAACTACACAAGTCACATCGAACGGCATTGATTGCAGCCATCATTGGTATTATTGTTAGTTCATTTATGCTAGGTTCTCATACACAGTCACTTAGCAGTCCTTTTAACACTACATTATATTCTGTACACAGTTCTGACTCAATCCAGGCAAAACATTCAACACATTATTCTATGATGGATTTATATGTCTGTATAAATTTTCAGAAAATTTCACTAAGAACTGCAGCCACAGAATCACTTTCAAGAAATGTCACAAAATCAGTCCTTTTAACAGTGTCACACCCTGTATGTGACATGAGTAATATACCAATGAAACCTGTACCTCCAGTTAAGAAATCATTAGTATTGGTTATCCAAACACCTTGCACCAATGTTATATGCATTGGGGGTATGCATATTCAAGCATGGAAGGGGGACAAAGAGTAGAAAGCCAGTTGAGGTGAGGATTGTCACAAATTGTGACAATTGTGACAGAATTGTTAAAGAGCTAACTCTGGACAGGGGCAGACTATGAGCAGACAGAGTCAGATGCACACAGACCAAGTAACAAGGCCTTGGCTTCAACTTATGTGTTGTGCCCCTCTGATACCATGATGGCCTCACTTGGCCAATCTACAGACTCAGGCAGATGGGGACAGACAGAAACAGGACAAGCCTAGACTAAGGAGTAGACTTGTAGCAGAAAGCAGAGAGGAGGGAGAAAGTCCTAAGTTGATATTCTGACTGCAGAATACAGCAGTGATAATCCTACTTATATACTAGCAGTCAGGATATGTTAGAACTCAATATTCAGACAATACCAGTGTAAACTGATCAATGTTGAATGAATTGAGACTCTTATACTGATTTATACACATGTTGATAATAGTAGTGTGGTTTGTATTGCCTCGAATCAATGCTGGTGTCAAGTCTCCTTGACATAGTAGGAATTAGGGTCTGTTTGTACATATTATATCAATCTAGCTAGAGGTGTGAAACTTGGTGTCCACTAATATACTTTGCACTCAAATGAGTGCATTTCATCACATCCTTCAACAGGATAAAGTCCAGTGATCAGTAGTCAAGCAGATAGTAATTTGAAAGTGCTCAAAGGAATTAGTAGGAGCATGTGAAAGCTAAAACTACAGGGAATTTCAAAGTGAGGAGTGTGTCCATATGGTATCCATTTGGTGTCTGTATAGTATCTGGATGACCAGGCATAATGAAACAATCAGATAGTGGAAAGGCCTGGGTAAGGGAAAGATAATCACTGACTACAGGTAAGCCTTCCCAGTGAAATGAACAAGCACAGAACAATCAAGTTAAGAGCTCTGAGGGAGTACATGACAGAAGGGGAAGTACAAAAGAAGGTATTTGCAGGGGAAAGGTGCCTGATGGAAATGGAAGAGGAAGCAGATTGAGGGTGATCTGCAGAACTTGCCTTGTAACCAAGACTCCAAGAGCTTGACAGACAGGAAGTGAAGTCCATAACACAGAATATGACATCTTCCCCCTTCTTTCAGTGATTTGTAACTTTTTTGAAGAATTTCATGTTCTCTCAGTCTCCAGACTGTGATTTTGGTCTCTATGTGTGCTCATAAGGTAGAGTAAAAATGTGTTCAAATTTTTAGTCAAAATATTGCCAGCTGTCAGACATTGTTGGCCCAGCAAATTTTTGAAAATATACCCCAAATCGGAGATTGCCTGTGATTTCATCAATCCATCAAGCTGGTCATCAATTTTAGAGGGGAAAGACATATGTCAGGCATGTTTTGGCTATGAAATAGAATCATGCAAGTCATTCACTCATGGGAAAGCTACTAGTGTAAAGGAATGGTAGTGTTAAAAGGCCTGCTAAGTGACTGTATCCATTTGGAAAAGGAAAGAAATCTCTTCCATCTTCTTCCAATCATCATGATTCCGAGCCATACATCTAAGCAGGAACGAATCCGAAAATCTAGAACATAACCGCAGGTGAATTTTCTATGCCTTCTATTGGGACCTTATGTCCGACAAGGGTTCGGATGTTGTTGATACCATATCTGAGGTCATCGTGAGCCAAACTGACTTGAGCTTAAGTTTTCCTAAAGCTCACCTGATCATTGTTGGGCGTTCTAAGCTGAGACCCCAGCCGTGCACACGAACGTCTCTGGGAAAACCCATTGGTTCAAGCATCTCTGGGCGGAACATGCCACTATTTCCGACCTCAACCCATTTTTTGAGCATTGGGTGGAACGCGAAAATTTCCAGTGAAGGCTGCGAACCAGTCAAGCTCAGTACCCATGCAAGTCCGAATTCAGTTGACATCATACTTCAGTATATGGATTATATGCGGGTTTGAACCTCACTTGATCGATACCCATCTTTTTGAAGAAAACGCGCATGAATCCTGAAAATATGTCAGTTTAAAAACTTCATGTGGCGAATGGCTGGTGATACTCACCGATAAGGTCAGCCAATGTGAGGCCACGATCCGCGACGACACCTTCCACCTGATGGAACTCGGCCAAATGGGTAGCATCCATGGTTTCATTTCTGAAAACACGATCTATACTGAAAAGTTTGGCGGGGCGGAATCCATCGTCATGTCCGGCACCCAGGGAGGTCATGGATCTGGCGCTGTGCGTGAATTCCTTTTCGTCTCCTTCGACGGTCTCTCCACGACACTTGGCGGCGAGCTTGTAGAGCATGTGGGCAGAAGATGCCGTTGTGTGGGTGCGGAGTAGGAGCTTGCTGGATTCTTCGTTAGACCATGGGGCACGGTAACCAGTTGAGCCGTAACCACCGTATTCGTGAACGGCGGAGACACGTTTGTAGTATTCCGGCTCAGGTGGAAGAGATTTCTGCGGATCTGTGGCCATGAATCAGCCTCGGGTACGAGAGTATTGACGCCTAATAGGTTTGTTTACCAGACAGATAAAAGGTATCTTGTAAGTCACGGGCGGGGTGTTGTTGAGGGACGAAAAGTGCATCAAAGCACCAAAAACCGGACTCGACAAAAGAGGACGTTGGCATTTCTGCAAAACTGAGAAATTTTATTGTGGGTTTGGCCCATGGATTCTGTAGTGGAATGATCGACTCACCCCATTTCCAAGAAGATATTACGGATTTCCTCTCGCACTTTGAGCAGTGGGTGTAGGGCACCGCCATTCGTGGGAATGCCTTCTGCCTCGAAGTTATACTTCTTGAATGTAGAGGACCTCCATGCTCCTCTGTAGCATATAATGAGCCCCTTTCCCCAGTTTATCCCTTAAATGCGTAAACCCACGATGTAAGCATGTCAACGGTCAGATCTGTTTCCGGTTTGGCGGTAGACGTGCTGAAATTGGGACCCTTGTGTACGGTGAACCATTGACCTTTTCTAAGCGCTTGATCAGTGTGAGTAGAAATCGGGCGGCTATCCCCTCACCGTTGGGCGATCAGTTTCCGTTTGCGAAGGTCTGCGAGTACTTTTTCGCCCGCCTTTAATGTTCCGGTCGAAGCGACTTCCTGCATATCATTCTTAGTGGTGTCCGTGATTTCAGCAACCTATATACCAACCGATTAGTCGACATAAATATCACCACAATACGAACATACTAGTTTGACTAGGCCGTCGCCCTCCTTCCCGATCCAACCGTTCTTGAAAGCCCGACCCTGTCCAATTTTCGCAGTTTCATCCCCCACGAGCTTCTTCAATTCGGCTGGAGACACGGGTGTACCTTTGGCTTTTTCAGGTAGGACGGCCCAGACACGCGCCTCATGCGATCCTTCACTGGCAATTTGAGCACCCTCTGGCGTCAAGACATGGGATAAAACTTCATGAGTCTCATATTTAATCATCTACATATTTGGTGAGTTTGGGGCATTATTTACGAGAACATATACAGACATCACGGCTTAACAAAGAGTTGAGGGCTCCGAGAATAACGATTTGGTCTTCATTTGCGGTTGCTGGCTGTGCTTGTCCTGGAAGGACGAGAGCTCGGGTATCGGCGATACTTCCCTGTTCATCGAGGGTGGTAAGGACAAGTTGCTGGAGCACCTCTGCCATTGGGATATGCGGGAGGGAAGGACTCTGTGTCGGACGTACTTACTATCTTAGATTACGAGTCCTCGATATCATCGAGCACGTGACAAAGCAGATCAGCATACTGCTTATGTGCCCTGCCGCGCGAATTCACCTTCAATCATCTCGACCATTTCGGGTGTTTAAATATACTCCTCACCTTTCTCCCTTCCGGGCATGACTGGCACAAATGTTCTTGAACAAGCCTGGGATGTCGCAAAACCCAAGCTAGCTGCAATCCACTCCTCACTCAGCTCATCCAAGCATCCAGAACAGCGAGTCGTGCGCGTCGGACAACTCGATGCTGAACTTTTGGACCAGGAACTTGCTCAGGTTCTGCAGGAACCCATCACTAGAGCATTATCACTAGTCAATGTGCGTCACATACCCTACATGCTCGAACGTCGCAGTGAACAAGTTTCCTAAGAACGCCCTGAAAGCTCGTATTGAACCTGAACTCGGTTTACTAGTGCAGCTGCTGCTCTATAAACTCTCGGTATGGGATACCGGTGCGAGCTACGGTGCAAAATTGCAAGATCTTCGATACGTCGTAACCCCACAACCTCACCGTTCTCTTACTCGTGTGTATCATAGGCTAATTGCGGGGATAGGAGACTGACCAATAGTCCCAGCATCCGGTTTGCCACGGACAACCCTCTTGCTTCATGGCTCACTTACTGTTGTCCTTCCATATCTACATTCCCGCCTAAGAGAGCACGCCCTCTCACAAGCCTGGCCAGATGCCCCATCTTCGGATCGGCGGCGGAGGGCATGGGACATCCTCACTTCAACGGAATCATTACACACCCTACTCGGTTTGCTAAACTTTGTCGCATTTCTGTGGAGTGGACGGTAAGTGTGGAAATTTTCCTCTCTCCTTCGAAGTTACCCGACGCCAACATTGGATTTTAGATACCGAACGCTGGCAGACCGACTGTTACGTATGCGGCTTGTTCCTTTGCGAGGACAGGTGAAACGCGATGTCAGTTACGAATTCATGAATCGTCAGATGGTTTGGCATGCCTTTACCGTGAGTAGTAATCGATTGATGGAAGTTAGAGTCTTTCCTGACTCTGTCTGCTTGCGATTTTCAAGGAATTCTTGTTGTTCCTCCTGCCCCTGCTCCACGCTCGCTCTGTCCGCCGACGGGTCTACAGGCTCCTCTCGTATATTAGTCCTTCAAATCTTCTCTCGCTTATTCCAGCGGCTGTTGCTAATCGCCTCGTGCTCACAAGCTTGCTCAAAGGGCCAACTTCGGCGCCCAAAAAAGGCGCCAAATTCTGGACTCTCCCCGTCGATCAGTGCGCAATATGCGCCGAGAACGCTTCGTTTAATCTCAACGTCTCCGAGTCAACCAACTTATTTACCACCCTCGTGTCCCAAATGTCTACTCAGGTCGAAGGTTCAGAACAGGAACCGCCCACATATCCCATCAACATTCCCTACGTTGCTTCGTGCGGAGATATTTACTGCTACAGCTGTATCACCGAGCGCCTGATGCGCACCGCTGACGACTTGGATCAACAACACGGATGGGAGTGTTTGAGATGTGGCGAGGAGGTGACTGGTGCTGACCGATATGAAGTAGAAGTTACAGAGCCAGGGAGTGGGAGCGATTACGAGTTTAGCAGTGACATTGATTTAGATGCAACAGACATGTCTGGGTCGATGGGTAGTTATAGCGAATCCGGATTATCCGACTACTAGAAGAGATGAAATTCAAACGGGATCCTTCATTCTTGACAATCGGAAGCAGAGTTGCAAAAAGTTTGGAAAACTACGGTATGCCATTTTGCTCAACCTATGCCCGAAGCACCTCATTTTGGATTTGCTTCAGCACCGTTGAGTCAGCTTTCTGGAGAGTGACTTTGAAAGCTTGAGGATCTGAGTTCCTTTCAGCCTCTTGTAGCCTCTCGGCAACGAATGAATTTAGATGAGCTGTTCGGACAGGATCCCGTTCATACACCTGACAACAGTCCAATCAGTAAGATTTCAATAGGGGTAAAATCTTACCGTTTTGCGTCGCTCATATTCCGGGGTGCCCTCGGTGCCCTGGTAGAACCATGAAGGAGCTTCATCGATATCCCAGTAGCGTTTGAGATCTGGCGAGGAGCTAGAGGTGTCGCACTAAGTCTCAGCACTAAGGGTCAATAAAATAGCTCTGGCGTACTCTTCTCCGTCTGCATCGCTGTTATTGTTGATGTTCTGTGCCTCTTTGATTTCACCGAAGACATCCAGCCAGAGGTTGAAGATTTCTGTCGGCAAACGTTCTAATACTTCTTTTCTTCCAGTTGATAGGAAGGAAGCAATCCCCATTGCTGTCAGTTTCCGGTGACGAGGTTCGCTCATGTTATCGAACTACAAGGATCACGATTAGTGTGATGATAAAAGGCCCACAAGAATGCGCGTGCCTTTCCCCACCACTGATCCAGAAGACCTTCCATCAAGTAGCTTTCTTTCTGATTGAGCTGGACAGCCGCAGCCGAGATCAGCTGGAGGAAGACCTGTGGATCGGCCATGGCGATCCGAGAGAAAAGGTGTATGTATTCCGTCATTATCATGATGTTTGACTGGAGAGCATTTCGTCAGTGATGCAAGCGCTCCACGGGCATCCGGATGGCATACTTCATTTTCAACGAGCTTGTCCAAGATCCAAGCGAAGAGGCCCGAAGAATGGAAATGGGAAGCCCAAACACTGGAAGGAGTGAGTTGAACAAAAAGATTCATGAGACCAATCAAATCTTTCATGTTGAGGATGAGTCCTTCGCCTTGTAGTGCCATCATGAGGGCTTGGAAGAAATCTGTTCCATACGCCTGACAAACCATCTCAATCGAGTCGTTGAGAGGAGATAGAGAGAGGTCATTACCTGCATCAAGCCGGGGGCATCCAAAAGAATGTAAGACTCGACAATGTTGATAATGGTGCCCATTAGATCAAAGTTTGTGGCAAGGAGTCGCAAAGCATCGGGAATAAGCTCAGATAGAGCCGGGGCTCCATTCACACCTGCAATTGTCGTAGTATTCCTCAAAGCCGTGAGCCAGAGGGTCAGACCGTCGTCATCAAGGTGAGTGATAGACTAGAGAGAAGAATTAGCAAGGAGAATGCAGGAACCTCACAGAACGTACGATTGGTGCGAGGCTCTCTCGGACAAGTGGCACTATAACCGCACCAAGAGTCGTCGACTGGTCCTTAATCGCCTCAATGAGCTTTGTAACTGTCACGAGCAAAGAGCTCTTTAAAAGCCAATCGTCGCCAGCGGATGTCCCTGGTAGCAAATGTTGGATGGCACCTGTGGATAAAGCGTGATAAATTGCTTACATAGTTGGGGAAGCGGAGAAATAATGATCGGTACGAAGGGCGAAATCTTATAATGAAGTCAGAAATGGAATCACCACAATGCTTCAACACTCACCTGCGTACCAGTTAACTCAATGACCACGTTGAGCGTATTGTCCACTCTGCGCTTGCTCTCGAATGTTTCGGCCTCTGCGATCAAGCGTACGAGTTCGCTAATTGTAGTCGGGAGATGGGGCAGGAAGTGGTCCACAGCAAAGTGCACCGTCTGGTCGGAGGGAGTGTGTCAGTTGATGCCTTCGCGAATGTAGACCAAACTCGTACATCCATACAATCCTTCAAAGCTGTTGCCGCTGTCAAGCGAACAACTGTATCTGTTGAAGGTCCGCGATCTTTGAGAAGGTGTACGAGTACGTCCCATATTAGCGGGTTGGCGGGTGAGGCACAGTCTTCCGAAACCCATTTTCCAATCAGCCAGGCAATGCGCCGTTTCATAATTGGGTAGCTACGAAAGAGTGTAAGAAGTTGACATTCAAAGAAGAAAAAGAGTATACCTGGGGTTAGTAGGTTCCTTTGCTTCGACGGACAAGGTGTGTTGAAGCCATTGATCGAAAGGGATCACATCTTTGAGGCGATGTGCACACCGACCCAGAGCGCAATAAAGTGCCTCTTTCTGGACGACGCTACCAAGGTCGACAGCCGGTGTTACTGGATCCACAAGGTCAGCCAGCAGGATTAGTAGTAGACGGACTCGAAGAAAGAGCGAACCGGCAGACTGTTTGAAAGACTCGGAGAGTAGTGGTACGATGTAGTCGCTATAGTGGTTAGTTAACTGTAAGAGGACGCGTTCGCTACAAGGCTATCTCGCCAGCATAAGTAAGAGCCAAGCGCAGGATATGCCAGCTCCACATACTCTGATCTCGAATTCCCATTGATCATTTTCTTTATCTTCAACGTTTAGCCATTCTTCGGGGTCAGCGAGCCAGTTTTCGAGATCTGTAGGATTTAGCGGCATGAAACGGGTGATGAGGAGCTGTGTAGCGTTCTGAACGAATTCTCTAGAAAGAGCTGCGAAAATTAGCATTGACCACCTGAGAGAGCACAAAGGCGGCGCACTGTTCGGGTTATCCGTCCCATCTCGGCGCTTCGGAGCCCATTGGCTCAAGCTATCTTTGAATAACGCCATGCCCTGTACCAGGAATCGGGTCGGATAGACTGCTTCGTACGAGTCTGTTATTTACAGGAATCAACCCAATTGTTAAACGTCAGAATGGTTTATACCGATGCCAGAATGACTCATATCATACCACCAACGAGTTCCATAGGACCACTGGTGGCTTCGACAACTTGTGACCAATAGAACAGCACGAGATCCCCGCACTGTGGCAGGTCCACGAAGCGCAAAACATCCAGTTGCTCTAGTCGGCGGAAGTATTTCCCATAGGTCCTGACATGGTTAGTCAGGGTCTCCAGGGGCCTGTGTGCCAGTGCCAGGTTTCCATTCCGCTTGAGCGCGATAACAATATCCTTCCTCAGACGAAAGAGTGTTTGGATGTAATTGTACGAGAAGCCAAAAAGTTGAGGTTGCTACAAACCATTATCAGGGGGTGAGATCATGAGAGTACACTATTCACCTACCCAAGCTTTAGCAGCCGCAGCCTCCTCCTTCGAATACTTGTCAATTCGCTGCCACGACCAAATAGCAATTTTGATCAGAATTTTGTACAGGAGATGGGTGAAGATAATGTCTTGAAAAAGTTTGTCGGTGAGAATTGTTTCTGGGTTGAGCAACGACGACAGGTTTGACGCTAGAGTTGTATAGTAACCATAAATCCGGTCCCGGAATGCTTGCACGATCTGCTTGCATATGTTCAGCATCCTTCGATTTGGAAAGCTAGGGACTTACGTTTGCCATGACTTTCATGCCGTTTGGCATCTTCATACTGGCGAACTCTTTAACAATGGCATTCAGAATACCCAGGCTCCTTCGGAGTATCAGGACATCCTGCGCATCGTCTTGCCCAGCAGAGTAGCGACTGCTTAGCCTTGAATCTATCGTTCCAATAAGGTTGTCAATGAGGTCTGGCCTGCAAGGAATGAATTACTGATTTTTAATGCTGTGGCAAGGGGATGCCGACCAGTTGCTAGGGAAATCTTGCCGAGCAATTTTGGAAACGATGATTTCATTGCATTCTGAGATCTGTGAGTCAACATTAGGGTGAGGCACTTCGAGTAAGAAAACTATCATCCTACAGTGTCATCCATCTCATCGAGGAGGCTCAGGGCCCGGCCACGGATTCTGATACGGTGTTCGTCCGAAAGGACTCTGAAATTCCAGGTTGATAGCGACGGATATGGAAAGGGGAGATGGGCGCGTACTTTCGAGATCGCCAGTGTCCTAGTGCGCTATTCTTGAATTGGATAATTGCTTGCTGTCGTACAGGCGTGGGCACTGTCTTTTGAGATGCAATCTCCTGCAATGCATCGTATGTTCCTAGCATGTCGCACATTTGCTTCAGCCGTTTGCTCGAAGATTGTACTCGGGTGGGGTCTTGGCTAGAGGCATCGACAAGCACCTGGTAGAGCTCCTGCACATTGACAGTCTCTACAACGACCCCAAGGGTCATATTTCTTGGTCTATCGACGTTCATGATGGCAATGAACGACAGAGATCAGTGCTCAAGTCAGTATCGGCGAGAAGCACAGAGATTGGCAGGTGATTTATCCCGAGTAAAGTTGAAGGCTAGGGGTGTGCACAAGGTTAGATCCCGCTGGGTGAATGCAATCAGGGATGGAAATTGGCTATGAGTGCATCATTGTTGGTGAGACAAAGATATGTCAACAAACGCGTCGCACTAATCCTCAGGCCACAGGGGACGCCCAGAGTCGTACGCCAGCTCAAACCTATTTATGCTCTGTGTTTCTTCACGAGCACGGGTGCTCCGTCGTATTTGCCTCGCTAATCCTTATTCAATGCCGCGCGTACTTTCAGATTCTCTCAAACTTTCCCGGCCTTTCGATGACGTTGTCGAGGACTCCGAACCGGAACGGGAGACTCAAAGGAGCATACTATGCGACAAACAGTTTGCAAAGGCGGATCAGGTATCCATGCGGAAGAAGGTAGCTGGTCCAGAAGGAGTCACTGACTGGACGGATTCGGACTCAGACAGCTCGGTGCCAAGAGTGAAAGTGAACTGCACGGCCGCTACCATTGAATCAGGTCCAGGTACGTTGGTGAGCACCCCGAGTTCGGTTTGTAATTAATATACTTGACGTAGCGCCACTTAATCCTTTGACAACCTGGCCTTCCCCTAGTTTAGTGTCGCGACAACAGGTCTTGTCTCTCAGCCAGTTCGCGTTCCAAAGCGAGTTGCCAAAAACTGCCTCACGGTTCATTTCCTCTGCTGTCACACAGAAGAGAACTCGTCCCCCAGGCGGGGCGGCGGGGCGGAGGACAACTGCAAGCGATCGCAAGAAAGCACTTTTAGCCGACATGAGCATTTCTGAATCCGCGGTTTCCCGACTGCAGAAATGCGTATGTTGTGACGCGCGATGGACAACGAGGAAAACCGTTGCTCAAAAGCTCATTCATATCCAGGCATGTTCCAAGAAGCGTTGTTACACTTCCGAGGCAGTGTCCATCCTCATTGGAAAGGAGCTTAGCATAGTTGCGGAAACCAAAATAGAGGAGACTCCGGCATCGTCAAACACACATATGGAAGATGTTGTAAAGGATTCCCTTCCAAGAAAGAAAAGCAAGAAGAAGGGATCTACGGTGCAGGTGTACAGCAGTGAAACGCGCGAGACCATACTCAAACGTGCACGAGCAATCCTAGGTCCAGCCGTTAATATTGATGAAGACCGGGATGCCCTCGATTTTCCAGTGTCAACGCAAGCTCTTCGATCGTCATCTAATCCTTCCCAAACACTTGAGACTGGTATTTCCAATACGGCACCCTCCTCTCCTACTTGGTCCTTTCTCCCATCAAAACTTAAATTTCAAGAAAATCGCTACAGTGGAGCTCCATACTCACACCTATTTCCGCCAGATCAAGAACTCCCGCCATACTCTGGGCAGTCAAACACAAGCGAGTCAGTTAAGGTAAGCTAACCTTTATCACCGGCTTTTCGGGAACTCATAGCTTAAAGAACATTGACAGAATCAGTGAACATGATTCGCCAATTCCGATGCCAGCTGCTCTCCTTTCGTTGGAAATAAACAGTTCTACCTTGGTGAATGAAGCTCTTGGCCAGAGAATATTTAGGATGTCGATCAGCCCGGATGTCCAGCACGATGAAGAGCATTTCAGTGACACTTTAATATTACCGGCCCCTATGGGTGACGGACTCCCCAGAAGGCGGAGAGGACGCCCTCCGTCCCGGCCTCCTTCTCACACCCCGACGAAGGACCAGGCCGCCACAAAAAAGAAAAATAGAGCACGAAAGCGGCGCTCGACTGCAGCACATAAACGGTGGCAAGAAGAGTTCCGAGAGAAAATCATGCAAGACTCTGACCTATATAACCGAATTCTACGTTATGAGGTACGCATGATTATCAAAACTTCTTCATACGTCTGAGAGGCTGATGCCTAGGTTCAGCCTATTCATTTTGACGTTTTTCAGCGTCTGGCACCTTCGAAGAGTACTCCTGGACCACACAAATCCAAGATTGTGTCATTTCTAGATCACCAGGCGAGCCTACTTTCAAACTTATCTGCACAGTTTGATGTTTAATTTTTCGTTGTCAGGCAATCAATTTTTATGGTTATCACTCCCCCAAGCTCGGGCGACACAGGCGTCGTAGCACTGGTAGATTATCGTCCCCCAAACCGAAAACTCCATAAGGATATCTAAAACAACTTATGATACAAGAACTATGCATACTTATCTCAGAATATTAGATCCAATAATATAAAAATAATGTCTGTTTTGCAGATACGGTTCCACTATAAGGCAACCTCCGATAATCCTGCAACCTCCACAACACCCCCAACCAAGTGGAGACTTCCTGTGACAAGGACTCTCATAGGAAGAGAGTTAATAATTTTCTTGATATGGTTGATCGCGTGCTCGATCGAAGGAAGTGTATGGATGCTGTCTTTGGGGTAATCGGGTAGTACGGAAGACCAAGCTGCCGCGAGTTGGTTCTGCGTTGTTAGTTTGGTGAATTCATCATCGGATAGTGCTTTTGCTGTTAGATCTGTAACGGAGGATGTGAGAACTTAGTAATGACACTGTGACCCGACCCACCTCCTTTGAAATGTCCGTCAGCATATGTGACATTGGTGCAAAAAATGACATGGTCGAAGAACTTTGACGAATGGCACCTATTTTGGTTTGCCCACGTAACGATTCTGTCATGGATAGCTCCAAGGAAGATTTGACCAGAGCGGCCGCTTGTACAGTTGAACACGAGAACCCGCTTCACTGGTGTTCTGTGCTACAAGTCAGAAGCATGAAGAATAGAGTTTTTTGGGTTGCAGCTCACGATGCGTCGTTCTTAGAAGCCACACCAACACCGGGACTGAGGAACCAGTCCATACAGCAATCCAAACTCTCGAGTGTGTGAGCACCATCCAGGTACCACGTTAGATTATTATCTACTGGATCTGGGACCGTTTGACAGCGACCTGGCCATTTGGTGGCCTTGAGGCCTTCAACGAAAGCCTGCGGAAGTTCGTCTGTATCCTCAAGAACGTTACGCTCCCTGAGGAATGTACGCGCGAGTTCAACGGCAATGGCAGCATTTTGAATTTGGTGCTTTCCAGCGAGACCTGTTGCAGGGTGAGATGTGCCGTCCGAGGACAGACAGACCTTTACCTAAGGGAGCTTGGGATAAAGCATCAGACGGTTGCACAACGGTGAATGAAGATGCCTGATGATGAGGTCAATCATTTGTTAGGTCTGCTAGTGGCAAGTGTTCCTACCCGTAGCTCCTGCGCCCGCTGTTTGATGACTTCCATTCCTTCAGGAGGTTGGTTGACGGTGATCGCAGGTACACCTTCCTGCCAGGAGCGTCAAGTACAGGCAACGTTGCTAGGAGATTGGCTAACCTTAAAAATTCCGCCCTTCTGCCAGGCAATCTCCTTGAGCGTTTTCCCCAGTACAGAAACGTGGTCAATTCCTAGAGCTGTGATACCCGTGACCACTGGTTTGGGCACAATATTGGTGCTGTCGTACGTTCCACCCACACCAACTTCAAGGATGGTTGCATCAACCTTCATCTTCAGAAATGCATGGAAAGCAAGGAGCGTCATAAAGCGGAAGTAGCCCGGCATGAGGCTTGTTGTTGGTAATTCTCTCTGCAGGACATGTATTGAGATATGACCACAATAAAATGATATGTCACTAACATGGTTATTCACAACCAGCCTATCCCATACTTCAAAAAAGTACTTCGTGAAATCTTCCTCTGAGATAGGAACACCACCTATGCGGATACGTTCTCGGACGGCAACCAGGTGAGGTGAAGTGTAGAGCCCTTGAAGAATCTCGTATGTGCTGGATGCGATGAATAGGACCGGTTCTCATACCGACTGTCCAGGAAGGTTTTGTGTGCTGTAGAATAGAATTCACGAAAGCGCTTGTGGATCCCTTCCCTTTGGTCCCGGTAATATGAATCACATTCAGGGCATTGAGGTCGCTGGCCTATGATGAATAGTTAGATCCAGGAGTTGACTCGCTAAGGACGCATGACGTACGGAATAACCAATTCGCCCCAGGTATTCTAGCATCTCGGGTATTGCAAAGTTGCTCAGATGCCCCCCAGAGGCACGAAGGGCTTCAAGCGTTGCGGCATTGGACTGGAGGCTATTGAGGTGGTCTATAGCGTCTTGGTAGGTTCTAGTTGAGGACATGTGTCGATACGGAGGGCGCTTAATGATAACACGAAGATGGGTAGATCTAAAGAAGGATGATAAGAGGGATTTAGGAGGACCCATCTAAATGACTTGATCCAGCAAATAGTCAGCAGAAGCCGGTAATACTCCGAAAAGATCTCCGTCACACTCGCATGCTTTGTGACGGTTCGTGACACCGTGTCGGGCCTGTGTGTCAATGCGATTCACATCGATGTATATTACCGTTCTGTTCTTGTGCATAACATCAAACCTGCTGCCCTCCGTCGGTAATAATGGAGCGTTACTTCCCCAAGGTCGCGAAAGCATCAAGCTCAGTCGTTCCCAAGACTGAAGGCGGGACGGCACGGTACCACCCGTATAAATCTCAGCCCCTACCACCAGAAAAAGAGCTGAGTAATGCAAACTGTACGTTGATCGTTGACATGTTATACGTTATACAGATTGCTAAGAACAGAAAGCTCAACGACCAAAACGTAAACTCTCTGTCAAAGAACTCAACCAGGCACTGTTGCGCAGTCTCACCAGCGAGCATAACCCAATAACGCACTCTGATGCTGGTGAACGAGCAGGTCAAGCAACCCAACTCAATGTTCTCAAAGTTCATGAATGACCATTGAAGTGCAGATCGAGCTGTTTCCGTCTCAACAGGGCATCAAGTTAATGAAGAGCCCACAAACCGAAGGCAGTATCTTGAATGCCGGGAAAGGAAGCTGAAGATACAACAGAACTTTAACCCCAATCCCAATGGCGTTCTTCGGTCCGTCCGCGTATATCTGAGTGGGTACCTGAACGGCACAACGGACCTTGAAATGAAAAGAACCATAGCTGAGGCTGGGGGCCAGGCTGTGTGAGGATAATTCCATTCATCCATCGTTTCGGAAGGCTTAGCCTCTTCTAGCATGGCACCATCCCAGTGCACTCATATCGTCACCTCACAATGGCTAAGCGGATCTAAAACACACCGACTTTTAACAACGAGGACAAGAAATAAACCACATATTGTTTCTCCCGAGTGGATCTTTGAATCCATAGCCAAAAACAAGCGACAACCAGAATGCAGTTATGCTATATCAATAAATAACAGTCACAGGTCTCTCGCCACATAGGCGATGTATTCTGAGGACAATTGTACTCTCTCACACACATCTGTATCTGGAAACGGTATGGACATATGCAGACGATTTGTGTCATGTCAATGTAGTAATTAACTACTCTTGTAACATTTAAAACATCGTATATCGGGTTTCTATGATATGAAATACGAGATGCTGGTGCATGTACCTGGAAGGAGTGAGGTCAGCATTGTAAACGTGATACAGTGGAGTAGGAGGATCAGGGCGATCCCAAGCGTATTTAAGGGAGCCAGGGTATTTATCGTCAAAGAAACACTTGGTCTGGTGCACAGCAAAAAGATTCATCATAAAAGTGGATGAAACTTGCACACACCTTGGAGGCGAGGAGATGGATGAAACTTGCACACACCTTGGAGGCGAGGAGATGGATGAAACTTGCACACACCTTGGAGGCGAGAGAAAGGAGTGAAAAATACATTCCCGTGCCATCACGCAATCAAGGCATTTTTATGGATGTGCGCTAGGAGCACATGGTAATTCACACGGTATCTGATGTCTCGACGTCACAACGTACATGCCATCGCCTTTACAGATCCTGAGCATATAATCCTCCCCTTGCTTCTCTCCCCACTTCCTCATTTTTACGTTGCTGCCTTCGCGCCCCCCATTCCTTCTAACTTTTTGTTTCCATTTACCGTCTATGCACCATATCTTCACCCCCCATCACGTGCAACTCCTCAATGCTTGCTACCCTCCTTCCTCGGCCCTCCAGTCAGCGGCCCCCAACTATGCGCCCAATTCTCATGAACTGAGCCGTTTAACGTACTATGCGTAAGTACTCTCTGCCCTTGGAACAATCGCCCACCAACTCGGAACGCCCGCCAGGTCTAACAATCGCGGTAAATTAACTAAACTAGGAGTGGAATTGGAGAAGCGTCTCAGGACGGAATGTCGCAAAGCTTGTAATGGGAATCTCCGCATGAGAGCGTACGCCATCCTGTTAATCTTTACTTGTTTTCTAATTGTAACAGACTAAAGGTCTCTTCTCATCACCCTCTCAATATTCCGGTCCCTAGCGTCAGAGTGCAAACGCGATATAGCGCTCCTATCGCCTTCCCTCGTTGCTTCTGTTGAAACAACCCTCGCTTCCCTTTCTTCAGATATGGAAGTCGCTGTTAGGACAGCAAGTGTTGTGAGTGCCCAATTCCCTCCAACTGTCAACATCCTTTGACACGGCGATGTCCAGTTCGCTGCTTGGACAACATACACCGACGGGCACCTTATAGGCGCAGATAGTACGCTTACTAGTAACTACCTGTCCGCTCTTCGCACCTTCGCTTCTCTTAGTCGCTGCGAGGTTCCCGATCAAGAAGCTCGGAACCGGTAAGCAACTCGTTATAGGAAGATCTGTAACATTCCTGAGTTTACTATAGCACAAGGTTAATTGGGCTTACTGCTCTGACAGCCGCTTTAAATTCAGAAGCTTTGTTTAACGACTTCGTTCAATTTAGAGCACAAATCGCCATCATCCTAAATCCGATTCTTCTTATCCTCCTCCGGTCGGACGTCTCCACGCTTAATGAACAGTATGTAGATTCGTTGGTTCGTGTTGTACCCCATCCTCATGTTTACAGGGCTACTGAGGTCAAAGATCGGGGCGCAGGGTCCCCTTACCTCGCAGAATTCCGCCAACGGCCAACATATGAACGGCGGGCTGCTTCTATCCATATTCACGTCGACGGTGATAAAGGTCCTTCAAATGATGAAGTATCCGATGCAGCTCTCCGAGCTTTGTTCTCACTCCTTAACCACGCAAACAGTCCTCAGTTGGGTTTCATAATGCAATCGACATGTGATAACCTTGACGAGCTCAAGGGCTGGAGTAAAACTGACCATTGTTGTTGGTTGGCACAGAGAATTGCTGATTGGGCACAATACCGATACCGCTACGTTGTTCCTACTTGGCTAGTGGAACGTTTGCTCGAGAATCAGAACTCCGCAACGGTCACCCCCACGCACCAAGCGCTTACCGCAATGATTACCACCGTCCTAAACTCCCCTACCAGAATGATCAACCTCTCTTCGTCAGATATATTGTCGAATCTTACGACAATCCTCGTCCGACGGACAGCTATTGATGCAGAAGATCTGCTAATCCCCTTGTTGGAGCGCTGCATAGCATCGCTTGGTACACATGTTTATTATTCCGATCAAATCCAGGATCTCGCTGTAGGCTTTCCGCTTTTCCCTTCGTCTAACGCTGATTCGTTCCACCAGGGAGAGCTCGTAAGTCGACTCATCACCGTTGAGGTTCAGGGTGTTCTGTCTCAAGGGAAACCTGGGTATTTCCGCGCTCGTTCCGCTGCTATCCGCGCTATCCTGGCAGGTCTCTTAGGTCTCATCAAGACTGCCAACAAGTCCGACACTAATGCACAAAGTCATGTGCACAAGGCACCTTCACGCCCAAATTCGCCGATGGCCGATCGCCCTAGTCGAGATCTTACTCATGATAACCATGTCGCTAGGAGGACCCGAGTTCCTCCTGATATCTGGCAAGATACTCTGAGTTTGATCTGTGATCGAGAAGTCGCAGTGCGGATGGATTACACCAACGCTCTCGTTTACTATCTCACTTACGAGATGCCAAAGTATGGGGATTGCACGGATCCTGATGGCACCAAACGAACTCGAAAATTGGCTGAAGGGCCTTTCGTTCAGGCAGCCAATGCGAGTGCACTTCTACATCCTGGCGACGTTATTAATAAACTCCTGAACGCCCTGCACGCCTACTACTACATGCTGCTCACGTGCCCTGTCCTGGGCGCAACGTCGAGCTCCTCTTCAAATGCGTCTTCCCCTGCGGTCATTGACTTCGCCAATCCTGCACAAGAGGAGAATCCAAAGGACACACCAAACCAGGGCCGACGTACTTCAATTTCTCCGTCTCAAGCAACTGGCCGTCCTTCACTTTCACTATCCCAGGGACCACGTGACAGGAAAATCTCATTGGTTCATAAATATCTCAAATGTGCCCCCAGCTGCCTTTCGACTGCTCCCGCGGCATCCCTCAACGATTTTCAAGATGCTCTCAAAGCACTACGGACGGTGCAGGAGCAAATACCCGTTAGAGGTTTGCTTGCGGGTGTTCCAATGCTTCTCGCACTGCACCGAGCCATGAAAACGTCAGATGAAAACCCCGGTCTTTTAAGGTGGATATTCGCAATAGATGAGTTGCTCGCAAGGGTCTGGCTCGCTATCGGTACAGTTTGGGGTGTGCCCGAAGTGGTTGCATTGGCAGAACAGGTATGTTTGTTGGCATATCTCGAAAGTAGGGTCTAATCAGGTTTTATAGTCCCTTAGAACCATGAAAGTGTCCTTTATTGTGTCGCAATCATCCCTATCCGAAGACACATTCCTTACTTTGCAAGACTTCTCATGGAATCAAGGTACTCCCTGGACCCCCGTTGATGGACATGTAGTACTCGCTGCCTTAGTGTCCAATGAAACAGTATTGGATGCATTCGGTGTCGACCGAGAGACTTTGTCTCGACGTCTCTCCGCGTCCTGGACCCCTGAAGCCGCTCTGAATGATTGTAAGTCTCATATGACTGCATAGATGTGGCTTGCTGATCGTAATACCAGTTGAACGAATGTCTGGTTTTGAGGCGACGATACGGGGTGACGGTGTTTCGCCGTTACTCAGGATTTCGCCTGCCCTGATGCATATGAACAACATGTCACTCCAAAGCTTGGCTCGTTCGACTCGTGGCCTTGGAGTCACGGATCTTCGAGAAGCCCTCGAGGGAAGAAGCAGCATGTCGAACCCTGCGCTGGTTAGACCTCCATCGATATCCACACTTGACCACGCATCTTCTCTTATGAGCGGCGAAAACACTCCCCGCTTGACAAAATCACGCTCCAGGGGTCGCCCTAAAAAACGAGTTGCACCCTCCGCGGCTGGGGAGGTCCGGGATGTGCTGTCGAAACTGGGGATTGGGAAACAAAATGGGAATCTTCTAAAAGCATCGTTCTCTGCTCTGCAGAAGTCGGACCAGCGATGATTAGTTATTATTTATTATTACCGCTCTTTCATTTTGATGGACCCCGTTCTTTTCGTCTCTAGGTATCATTATCGAATTAACAGCATGGCAACCCATTTTATTTACCACTTAGTTTTGCCATGTGAGTGTGCTGCGAGATCGAGTCAAGGAACCACGTGAGATCACTTTCGCCTGACGAGTTGCGATTCGGATGTGCTGCTCGTTTACCGAATCACGACTAGTCTCCCTTTTCCAGATTATCACATATTCAACTCTTTGGACCTAGGCAACGACAATAGCGAAAATGGCCATGACAAGCATCACAACTCATCTTCTATCCCTCATTCAGGATTCTGAAGATGGGGTAAACGTTTCTGATCATTTTCGGAGGGACGTGGATCAATGGCTCTCGTATGGATATCTCGTCACTACAGGCATCGCATTTTTGCTCAAAGCTCGTGCTTTTAGGCTGAACAAAAGCGCATCGAACCATCTGGCCGACGAGAGTGAGCAAGACGATGGGCTGGACACTACCGACGCCTCGATCCTGGACATGTATCTGCTCAACGCGACACAAGAAACCGGCAACGAGCTCATCTCAATATTGCGGAGGTCTGCATCCTCCAACTCTGCAGCACATCATCTCTATACTGAATAACAAACACAGGAATCCTAACCACGAAACACTAATCCCGGCTATCTTCACGTTGCTTTCGTCTCAAGACGCCAATGATACTATATCTGAACAAATGGCCGAGCTTGCTGGATTTGATAACTTGGACCTAGTGGCAGAATTGTTGGAGAAACGGGGGGCTGTCAAACAAGCGGTAAGTTCTCTAGACTCTCTGCTCCTTGCAGGAAATCAAACGCACCAGATCTCTCGTTATCTCTCCCAAGAACATTCAAAAACAACATGGAACGGGGTACCGTCCGTAATAGAACCAAGTGGGGTCATATTTTCAGGGGACTGTCCATTTCTCCTCTGATCGTGGACATAAAATAGATATCGATCCCACGGATTTATCTGCAGAAGCTGCGCGAAGAAGGATGGAAAAGGCGTTCCAAGAGAATGCGACCAAACCTCTCTTCTCTAACGTTGCGGTTCGTTGACCTTATTCCCCAAAGATCCCAACCTCACTATAGCATTAGCACAAAGCTCCAGAAATGCTTCCGCACGTTTATAGCTCGAATCTCTCCCAGAATAGCATTCTTTCACCGACAGGTCAGAAGTATATGTTGCCTCTGGGGACCGAGAGGAAATACCATGAGGTTCGCCAGGCCAAAAAGCGGCAACTCGCACTCACACATTTTATAGGAGTATGAAGAAGTGATAGTACCTCCTGCGAGGCCCATCCCCCCTAAATCAACGGAACGGTTAATCCCTATATCGGAACTCGACTCTCTCGCAAAGGGATGCTTTCCGGTGAGCCTTTGAATCAACGGCAAGCGAACCGTGCTCTCATTTCCCACCAGGGCTATACATCTCTCAACCGTATACAATCTATTGTCTATCCTACCGCGTACGGCACCAATGAAAACCTGCTGATATGCGGTAAGGCTCCGTTTTCAAACCAAAAGTCTGCAAAACAACTCACTCAACCTTTTTAGCTCCAACTGGTGCCGTATGAATATTCTCTATCCTGTCCAACCACTCTTCTCTGAGCTACCGCAACAGGGAAAAACGGACGTCGCCATGCTAACGATCCTTCGCGTAATTGACCAGCACCGCTCGCGAGCTCCTCCCGGAATAGAACTACGCACCGCGATCCATCGTGATGCCTTCAAGATTATTTACGTGTATGCTTCCTGAGCCTTCTCGCGGGGTTCCTGCTGACGCTAATTCTAGTGCGCCAATGAAGGCCCTTGCAGCGGAAATCGTCCGCAAATTAGGGAAACGGCTTCGTTGGTTGTCGATAGAGGTCAGGGAGCTGACAGGTGTGTCTGCTATAGCCTTGAATTTGAACTCTGCCTAATAAGATTAGGCGACATGCAGATGACTAAGGCCGAGATTGCGGCTACCCAAATCATCGTCACAACCCCGGAGAAATGGGACGTCGTGACGAGGAAACCCACAGGTGAAGGAGAGCTCGCATCTGTGAGTCATATTCATCTTGCCAAAAGAATCAATGTTTTCATTTTGGCCTCCTGTAGAGCCTCAAATTGCTCATCATCGACGAGGTTCATCTGCTCAACGACGAACGTGGCGCTGTGATAGAAACAATAGTCGCAAGAACACTTAGACAGGTGAACTGGCCTGTCAACCTATCGCTGCTCTTTTCAACTGACAACTCTGTCAGGTTGAGTCAAGCCAGTCCGCTATCCGCATAGTTGGATTGAGTGCAACTCTTCCTAACTTCTTAGATGTCGCAGAGTTCCTTAGGTGAGTTGTCCACTACTGAAATTGGACGCTTATATGATTTTTTATAGCGTATCCAAGTACAAAGGTCTCTTCTATTTCGATTCCTCGTTTCGTCCAATACCGTTGGAACAACATTTCTTGGGCATTAGAGGCAAGCCTGGAAGCGCACAGTCACGCAAGAACCTCGACTACGTCACATTCCGAAAGGTGTCTGACCTGGTGGCACAAGGACATCAGGTTATGGTTTTCGTTCATGCTCGCAAAGAGACCGTGAAAGCAGCAATGGACCTCAAGGAAGCCGCTCTGACAAAGGGGAACATAGATGACTTCAGTTGCCAAGACCATCCGCAATGGGACCTGTTCCGGCGGGAGCTCAGTCTGTCCAGAAACAAGGAGATGAGACAGCTTTATGACTATGGCTTCGGAATCCATCATGCGGGCATGTTAAGATCGGACCGGAATCTGATGGAGAAACTCTTTGGAGCCAAGGCTATTAAGGTAAGTCATCTCTCATTCCTTGCTAACTGGTTCACGTTCTCACAGATGCTAGGTCTTATGCTGCACAGCTACTCTCGCATGGGGTGTCAACTTGCCTGCGCATGCTGGTACGTAGGCTATTCGACCATTTGATCATTATAATCATACCCTGTGTGGGCAGTCATCATCAAGGGGACACAGGTGTACGATAGTTCTAAGGGCTCATTTGTGGATTTGTCGGTTTTGGACGTGCTGCAAGTCTTCGGTCGAGCCGGACGACCCGGGATGGAAGCAAGTGGAGAAGGCTATATTTGTACGACCGACGATAAACTCGCACATTATCTCGAGACGGTCACCTCACAGGTACGAGAAAGACAAATACCTGTATGTAATCACTGACTTACATGAATCCAGAACCCGATAGAGTCGCAGTATGTCCAGCAACCCTGACTTTATTTCATATCCTTCTGAACCCTCCTCCAGATTCTCCAAAGGTTTAGTTGACGCGCTGAATGCGGAAATATCCCTTGGAACGGTAGCAAACCCCCGCGACGCTGTTCAATGGCTTGGTTATACATATCTATATGTACGAATGAGAAAGAATCCGTTCTTCTATGGTATGTCCTCGAACGACCTGTGTGTCGCTCTCTCATGAGGTGCTCTCAGGAATTCCGCGGGAGACCCTCCTGGATGATCCGCAGCTTGGTGGAAAGCGACATGAACTAATCAAGTACGCCATTGGCAAATTGATTGATGCCAAGATGGTCATCCAAGACCCCAAGACAGAAAGCTACGCAATCACCGAACTTGGAAGAATTGCAGCAAAATATTACCTCAGATACACTTCAGTGGAGATCTTTAACAAGGAGTTCCGCCCCAAGATGTCGGAAGCTGATGTATTGGCGATTCTCAGCGTAAGCACTGAGGTAAGATCAATGACGCGGTGTATTTATAATTTGCCACCTCTCCGTCTAACTCTTCCTCAGTTCGATCAGATACAACTACGAGACTCGGAAACGAAAGAATTGGAGCAGCTCATGGAGCGTGCTCCATGTGATGTCAAGGTGAACAACTACTGCTGCTTCTGAATAAAACTGACGGTGACTGTACAAGGGTGGTGCCGACACAAGCCAGGGCAAAGTCAATATCCTGCTTCAGGCGTATATCTCGCAAGAAGTCATCGATGACTTTGCTCTGGTGTCCGATATGGCATATGTTGCTCAGAATGGTGGCCGAATTATCCGCGCTCTTCTAGAAATTGCGTTCAGTCGGAAATGGGCCAATGTCACGATGGTGCTCATGGGGATGAGCAAAGCCATCGAGAAGCGACTTTGGCCATACGAACATCCGCTGCGACAATTCGAACTCAGGGCTGAGACATTGTATAGGATTCAGAAGTGGGCAGATGAATGGAGCGTTCAAGAGCTCCTCACTCTCGATGCGGCTTCTTTAGGTGAACTCGTCCATCTCAACGAACCACAAGGCCAGGCGATCCTGAAGGCGGCAAAGCAGTTCCCGTTGCTGCGGGTTGATTATAATTTACGGCCACTCGGATTTGATGTCCTCACCATTTCGGTTCGCCTCACACGGGACTTCTCGTGGAATCCTCGACTGCATGGGAATGCGGAACCATTCTGGATCTGGGTGGAGGACCATGAAGGACTGACAATACTGCAGCTCGTGCATCTCATCATCCGGCCTACTACAGAATCAACGAAATTCGATTTCATCATTACCATACCGAATGGAATCCCGCCTCCTTTTGTGACATTGCGTGTCGTCTCTGATCGATGGATCAGTGCCGAAGATGAGGTCCAAGTCCCGCTTGAATCATTGGTGATGCCTGTATCCTCAAGAAGTCATACTCCCCTGTTGCCACTTCCGCTGCTCTCTACCTCGGTTATCCAGAACCCTGTTCTGGAAGCATCTTTGTCACAGACAATACCTACTTTCAATGCTATTCAGTCACAGGCTTTCTGGATCTCTATGAACACCTGTTATCACACTTTACTCTGTGCACCTGGCGGGAATGGGAAATCTACGATGGCAAGGATACTTGCTCTGTGCGTCGTGTGCGACTTTTTGTCGAGATTTCTAATTATTGATCCTGCGTCTCCCAGGTTGGCAACACAAGCGAAATCTGACTTCTGGACTATGATTGTTACCCCTCACCAAAATGGTGCACATGAACTGTATGCAGACCTCTACCCATTGTGTTCAGTCATAAACATTCCCCTTGAATTGGCTTCATCAACGACGGCCTTGTCACGTCCAAGGGGTAGGCTAGTACGCATCGTCCCTGCCGGCAACCTCCTCGCATACTTGGCATCGTTCGACCCACACAAGAACGTAGCTGGCCTCAATTTAGTTATCTGCGATGACTTTGAACAGCTTGATTCAACGTACGAATGGGCTGTATCCCTCCTCCGACATGCTACTCAATCACATCCGACAAGATATGTCGGGCTCTCCTGTTCACTCAGTGATCCAGCAGATCTTGCAGATTGGTTGAATGTCCACCCAGCTGCACTCATTAGCTTCCGACCTCGGGATCGTGACCAAATACTAAACTTCAATATCCAAACGTTCACCATCCCACACTCGGCCTCTCTCTTCAAAGCGATGGCTAAACCTGCACACACAGCCATAGAAACTGCGCCTGTGGGGGAAAGCGCGATCGTCTTTGTCTCCTCTCGAGGAATATGTCGATCTATCGCACTCAACCTCCTCACGCAGTGCATGTTAGAGACGGAGTCGATGAGGGGATATCTACCCGAAAACATATCGAACGAGTACATCGAAGATGTATGCACGCGACTGCAAGATGCATCTCTCGCCGACTTCGTTAGCAAGGGGGTTGGCTTCTTCTATGGCGGGATCAAGAAGCAGGATCGCCTGCTTATGCTTGGGTTATTTGCAGAGGGAGCGATACGAGTGCTCATTGTCCCACACGACTCGACTATGTCACTGCCTGTTCGTGCTGCCGTTGTAGTTGTGATGGGGACGCAGTATATCAGCGTTACGGAGACATCGTCCAGCACGGAAAACCGACAAGTACAAGACTACAGCCTCGCAAAAATTGTTCGGATGCAGAGCCGTGCTGTGAGGCATTCTGGCGCTGGACATTTCTTCTTGTTCTGCCAGGCGGAAGCGAAGGATACGTTGACGCGGTTTTTGAATGATGGGTTGCCGTTGGAGTCAGAATTACTAGAAAGTTCTGTATTGGTGGACTGGATGAAGGCGCAAAAGGTGGATTGGGATTCGAAGAAACAGGATCTGATGGATGCACTGTCATTCTCGTTCCTCTCACGTCGAGTTGTGACGAACCCGACATATTACGATTGCTCGTCCAAGGATAGGAACGAGAATCTCTCTCGTATAGTGGATGCGCTCGTGGAGGTCTCTCGGAGCAGCTTGGAGGAACCACAGTTTGACGCGATGGGAAGTAAAGGATCAAGAATGCATTCTGTGTTGTTTTTCTCTACAAACGGCGGGAAATAGTCACAGGAGATACAGGTGCCATACATAAATGAATCGACAGCATTGGTGAAGGTAGTACACCAAGGCATACCTATCCGCATGTCTAGGTGATTCAATGCTTAAGGTATTTCTTGAGGCTTTGTAAACGTTCTGCGGCGGCTTTGAGGGTATCGATATCCTTGCAGAATGCGAAACGTGCGTATGCTTCCCCAATGTTGGCGTGCTCCTCGCAATAAAACTGAAGGGGAATTGGGTTAACAACGATATGTTATCGGTGAGGTTGACACTCCCTACCTCACTGACAGGGATGGACGATACTCCAATTTCCATCGCGATGAACCAGCAAGCCCTGGTGTGAGATAGATGCAGACATAAATCAACTGAAGTTTCTTTTAAGAGAGGAGCATGAGAATACTTGCCTGAAGTCACGGCCACGTCCTTGAACGCTCTCAGGGAAGGGATAATCTTCAGGGAAGTCGACGTTGGAAATATCCTGTGACAGGAAGTTCATCAAAAAGGGGCACGTTTTTATAAAGGATGGACTAACCAAGAGAATGAAGTAGCTACCCTCGGGCAAGGTATATTTTAAGCCAAGTTTATCGAAGGCGTCGACGAGAATAGCACGGCGCTCTGCGTATTGGTCGCGCTGGATGTCAAAGAACTTGCGTTCGTTCGCTTGCTCGAGGCCAGCGGCAGCGGCTTCTTGTAATGGAGAGTTGGAGCAGAAGACAATACGGGTTGTGGCAGCGAGTGTCGGTTGAATGATGGACTTGGGAGCGATGAGCCAGCCGATACGCCAACCCGTGGCAGCAAACGCCTCTGGATGAGTATATTCAGCAACCAGGGTCATATACAGATAGAATGCAATCAACTGGGAAACTTACTTCCAGCGGAACCAACCGTCACCGTTCGATCCCACATGCCTGGGAGAGTTGCTATGCGAACATGTTCTTTGTTATCAAACACCAAGCAATCATACTGTCATTTTTGATTGAGGGAAGGCTCGGAAGGAATTCACAAACCAATTTGATGATACGCACGACTTCGTCCGACATCACGAGAAGATTGAATTCTTCTGCGATAGCAGCAATGGCTTCCAGTTCCTTCCGTGTAAAGACCTTGCCAACAGGATTGTGAGGAGTGTTGACGATGATCATCTTCGTTCGGGAAGTAATGGCGCGCCTGTGGGTACAAAAGATGAGATGTATAATCAAAACAAATACACGCGGTGCCAACCTAATTTCATCTACGTCGATGGTCCAATGATCGCTCGTAGGCTTTTCTATGTGGGTAGGCGGGGGATGCAGGGGGACGTAAACAGGCTTCCCTCCGTTGAAAGTCACAGAGGGAAGGTATTGGTCGAAGAAGGGTTCGAACATGATGACTTCATCTCCCTGTTCGAGGAATGCAGTGAAGACAGAGTATTGACCTGTTGAATAGTGAGATATTGACCAATGCCTGCGTAGTCAGGTCACACCTTCATTGGCTCCACTGGTGACCAAGATCTCCGACTCGACGTTGAGGCTCCTGCCAAAAAGAGGATCATAGAAAGTCTTGAGGGCCTCTCGCAGGCGGATACGGCCGCGGGGATGCGAGTAGTGGTTTGGTGCAACAGTGTTGAGTGCTTGTTCGGCAGCCTCTGTAATCCACTTAGGAGGGGCAAAGTTCATGTATCCCTGGCCTAGATTTAGGCAATCGGGAGGGAGGTTGGCAGCACTGGTGACAAGATAAGCTTGGTTGTGGATAAGAAAACGGAGGACGAACTTGAAGATGGACCAGACATCCTCGGCAAGCGCCCGACCTTCCTTCAGCCGAGAAGAGAATGGGATGAGGTTGGAACGGTCCTTGGGCTTTGCAAGAGAAGACATTGGATGACAGGAGAGGAAGCGAAAGCGGGTTGGCAATGGCTTGAGAGAGGAGAAAATTTGAGCCAGCATATGAAGAAGAAATCTCCAGTTATATTTGGACCAACACTGTCCGCCTGCCTGATCGCCATCCGAAAACGCCGTTCGGGCTTTCGGCTTACGTTGCTCCGGATCTCCACATCCCGATCCACATCCCCTAGTGCCTTTCAGCGCCTTTCATAGAATTCACCCACCTCCAGTGCCCGCCCTCGATGTCGATCTTTGTCGGTTTGTCCAAGCATATTGACCGAGGGACTGATCCACCGCGCACATACATACGAGTATGTTTTTCTATGGGCTCCTAGTGAACCACTTGTCTACCCCCCTGATGGCTCGCGTCATTAACCTCTGCTTATATGTCTGCTGGCAAGATTGGAGAAGCACTGACGTTCATCACGTCGTTCCACTTTTGGCTCGCCCGACATACATTTGTACCTGCCGGGGTAGATAGGCGTACAGTTGATGACACCCAGACACGACAACTTATGTGAACTATTTATGGCCACAAATGGTCATTTTCACGACCCGTTTATTATTTACTCCTATTTAAGATCGATTCACCCGCAAAATTTGGCCACTTTGGAGATATGGTGAACAACAGTAAAAGACCAGTTAAGAAAATGTCTAGACTACCTGCAGCGTGATTTTAATGTTGAAAGGACACGAATGTGATGCATAGATGCGACAAAAAAAGTTGTTGATTTTGGTCCCGACTTGCATCAATATGGCACATGGACACCCTCGCAAACTCCGGGGTTGCCCAAAACATTTCAGGTCCAAAATCAGCACAGACCAACTCTCTCGTAGCCAATAGGTGCATTGGTCACAAACGGATGTGCCTGAGCTGCCTCTACCAGTGGTAACACCATGGTCTCAACCCAAGCTCTTGAGATGAATGATTTTTAGTCGGAAGGAGAGGACAAAGAAGATAATGACGATTCTGATGTCGAGGAAAATGCTGATAGTCCTGACACCCTGACACCATTTGTTCTTTCATTAACTGGACCTGATATCATGAACTCATACTGAAAGTGTTTTGACCGGTTGGGCAGTAGCAGCATGGGCAGTAGCAGAAAGTGCACTGAGGTGTCTCACAGAATGCAATGATGGGCTTGGTGCCATTCTCAACTGCTTCTTCTGTCGAAAATGGCCTAACCCTCTCATGTACCACTGAAATCCCCCCCCAAAAAAAATTGACCACCATTTCTCAGAGGCGGTGATCATCTGCATCTACATCTTCTTTGTTGATCTGACTACTCGTCGACAGTATGTCGGTCTCTCGGTATTATGTGGTGCTGCAGTTGACGAAGAATACCCTAGCTCGTGATCTTACGGTGATGTTCTATGAGGACCGTGCTGCTCACCTGGCTTCCTGCCAACTCCCTCCTATTGTGGCACTTGCCGGGAAAAAAAACATCGTGTCCTGTAAGTGATGCAGGAACTGTTTGCATGTCCCGTATTCAGCCCATTCCATTCCTTCGGTTTTAACAGGCATAGGCCATGAGAAGGTTTGCTCAAAGGTTGGATTCCCTGTCGATTTTGGTTCATGTCTGCCAGCTCAACGTCCTTCACCGTGCAGCTTCAAGGTCAATTATATTACTCTTGTGGTTACATGCCGCTACGCGGGTAGCCTCGAGGTATGCCCTAGCCTTATCCCCAGAGACAACATCACTCACCTGCTGAACTAGTCTTCCGCCACAATTCGACCCCACTCACGATTGGGTTCGTTCCGGTACTGTCGCACTGGGCGCATTGACATTGGCGGCAATATTTTCGGTCCGGCCCATACGAACTACAGCTTTCGAGCTGTTCCTCATTTCACATATTCTCCTCATCTTGTGAGGACATCTGTGCCAGCTTCTACGCCATGCCCACTGACTGCTTGCAGCATTTTCTCGGTAGCGGGTGTTAGAAACTAAGTACAAACGCTCAGTCTCGATAACGCGAGAACTGATGTATTGAATAACTACCTAAGTACAAACGATCGAGTATTATTAATCTGAAACAAAATGCGTCCGTGCTCTTTGACACTTTTCGACACGCCGATCCTGCCTTCTTTACCAGGCATCGACGCAGGTTTGCTTTCCTAACAGCGGGCTACTGTCATGCTCGCAAACAAGAGTGTCTCAATGACATACTCCCGACTACACCTGGGTAAACTCATCGGTTTTCATCAGCATGGGTGAATACATATGGCCGGTCTTGATGCTGTGGGCTCTCGATTGCACCCTTCGCGTGTCGAGGATTGTCTGGAACAATCGACTATGGGTTGCCGGTGAATCTAGTTTTCACTTGCGACTGTAGAACTCGTGTCTAATGACACTGTCCGGCTCTCGCTCGCTCGCCGTTTCAAATGGAGACCTGGCCAGCACGCATATGTCATCCTCCCGACGATTGGCAGGTTGCCGTTCGAAGCCCATCCATTCACTATCGCTAGTATACCGGCTCATCCAAGGAACGATGGTGTCAATAGGTCCGGAGATAATGGTGTCGTTTTCCTCATCCGCGGGCGTTCTGGGATGACCGGACACTTGCGCCGACTAGCGGCACGGGAAAATCGCCCCACTATCACTACCCCTGCCTTGGTTGATGGTCCATACGGGTGTCCGCCAGAGTTGCTGAACTTCGCCACGTGCATACTCATAGCAGGTGATTATAAGTTCCGAAAGTTGACAATACTCGATATCCTCTGCACCGTAGGAGGTTCAGGAATCTCTTACACGCTTCCCCTATTATTGAATCTACTTCGGTGGGTTCTCTATATCATAAACGGTGCATGCAAAATACTCACGTCCACTTGGCGATGTCAATGTTCAACATCAGCTCGTTCGATAGTTCAAGATTCGGTAGGACATGGTCGGAGGTACGACGAGTTGTTTTTATCTGGGCGATTCGCGATCCAGGTATGTAGCTCGGTCACTGGGGCTGCCGTGAATTGTCTGACCAATAACCATGTGTTCCTAGATCACCTGGAATGGATATCCAAGACACTTTCGGAAGCACTTGAAGCATCCTCGTCCACGTTATCAGTAGAACCTCGGATTTATATCACCGGTCCCGACAGTCCCTGTCTTACCGATTCCGTCATCCGCCCCTTCCAGACCAAATGCCTCGAGCTCGAACTCATCTAACGCAGGTAACAGTAGCCCTGATATCTCGATCGAGGACAAACCTGAACTACCAGCATACTTGACGCTTAAGATAATCCATGGGAGACCTACTATTCGCAAGTTACTCCACGACGAGATATCCGCTTCTCTTGGACCCGTTTCCGTCGATGGTGCGTATAGTTTATCCGAAGAACAGTGGATATCAGTTCAGTCATTGAGACTTTATATTTTTGGAATCTCGCACTATCGCGCTTGCCGATAGGGTTATGTCTTGCGAAGTGCTGATCACTGACCCGTTGGTTGATTTAGTCGCAGGACCATCGGGCTTATCGGACTCAATCCGGCAAGCACTCACTCCGGAAGTCGCGAGCCCCAGAGCTGCCTTTAGTGGGATGCCGCCGGTGACATTGCACGTGGAGAAGTTTGGTATGTGATTCCATGAAATGGTCGAGAAGTGAATGTGGAGTGAAGAGGTGTAATGATGTATATCCGGTTTCGTGACCTAAGCCTATTCGCCCTATTTGTGAACTGCGGGGAGTTGCGGGGTTTTGCTTCGAAGTTGTTCCGGGTTACAGGAGATGAGCAATATAGAATAGGAAGCTTTTGATTCTTCGAAGATGAATCACGACTTGTGTTGTAGTCGTGCGAGGAGTCGCTTGAGGAGTCGCGCGATGTTGCATTGTTGGTCTGAGTGAGTTGCTTGATACTTTTGGGACATTATTTCCGACGAATTTGAGCCGTGCAGATTATTCCATAATATGAACATCATTTAGTCGAGGATGCGCAAGTTAAGCGCGCTTCAACGCCATCAGTGATGCGGGTGACAGTGACCACCTACCATACAGGGTAAGCGTAAATTTCGAGAGTTACACGAGTCGTCTGGTTTGGCTCCGAGCAAGCTTTCGACAACTTGGTTCACATCTTTTGTGGGGTAACTGGTTGTCGCTCGCAATGTCGGATCCACTCCATCAACACGTGGAACACCTGGCCACCATTGAGGAGTAAGAGAAGAACCTCGACTCTTGACCATGAGCCTTGTGAGCTGATTTTTCTTTTCTTGCAGAATCTCGGACTCGCATGTGACAACTCCGGATGAAGGCGATTCAGATGACGACTGGGAAGCTCACAGAAGGGCTCTTGCGCAACGTGAAGAGGAATATTCTCATCCGTTGGTAGCTGGACACCGCGGAACTAAAGACGAAGATGACGATGGAGAATTCATATACCCTGGAGAGAGTCCGACCACTGCACCCGAGGCCGAAACTACTCCAGCATCAACGTTGATACCAGAGCAAGGAAGCACACTGGATAATATAGTATCGACGGAGTCTGTCACGGCAACCGAGACGCCAGAACCTTCGTCGTCCGAAACTATTCCTCACTCTCCTATAATTGTTGAAACCCCTCCCTCGCCCCAGCCCCGTTTGTCTCCTCTTGTATCCGAGGTAGCCCCTGGGACTTCCCAACAGCACCTGCAGCCAGCAATACCACGGCAACTTCCACCGACACTTCCTTCTCCGGCACAGCTCGAGTCGCTTTATGCCGCTGCGTCGAGTGGAGACTTGCCACTGCTCAAGCGGCTTTTTAGGAATGCTTTAAAGAGCAACGATGTGCAACAATTCAGTTTGGCTAACGATGCGTCGACGAGGACGGGATTCACAGCGCTTCATGCAGCTGCAAGCAGAGGTTATCTGGATATTGTTCAATGGCGTGAGTAGTTTTCACATTTGATTCCAATTTCTGGAATCTGACGGGCTGTAGTTGTTGAGGATTGTGGAGCTATGCCTGACCTTGAGGACAGGGAAGGAGAGGTGTGTTTGTCTATGAGATTGTCCAAATTATCATTAATTAGCTCCCCAACAGACAGCACTTCATAAGGCAGCACTCAATGGACATATGCCTGTCGTTAGCTATCTAGTTCCTCATAAAGCGGATGTCCATGCCCGCGATGCCGATGGCTGGACTGCCCTTCATAATGCCTCTTCCAAGGTGTGATCACGTTTGACTCACGGTTTATCATGGACTAAAGGCAAAGATTGATAGGGATACCTGGATATCGTAAAATACCTTTGCGAGGAAGGCGGAGCTGCAATACCAGTGGACGGGGTTCCAGGCGTCGATGTCCGTAGCAAAGATGGGTGGACCCCCCTGAGTATGTCTGTCCGATATTCTCCTATCTGTTCAAACTAACCAGATAACAGTGAACGCGGCCTCTAAAGGGCACCTTCCTGTCGCTCTGTATCTTCTTACAAAACAAAACGCCAACCCCCTAATACGAAACAAATGGGGGGAGACAGCTTACGATGCTGCCGCTGCCGTTTTTGAAGTGTGGATTTGTGAGGTGCGATCGTTTCTGTGTACCAGAGGATTGTGCATTTATCACATGATAGGTTTTGCAACAAGCCGAGGCTGAACGGTGGCGTGGTTCAACGACACCCTATAACCCCCTACTGGTCCACACGACGCTCCCTATTATTTTGTTCGAAAACCAACGACTCGATCTGCGCCTCAAAACTGTTGCTACGTCTGGCGGACGCCCCAAGTTCTCCGCTTCAGGACTTGGGAAGCGCGGGCGTCGCGCACCCTTGGAGTTGAAACTACCACGGCCGGATGAAGAGACTGGTGTTCGCTTGATACCTGCCTCTAGGAGTGGTGTTCAACTTCCATTTCGCGATGCCCCTTGGGATATTCCACGGCCAGTCAACATCGAGAGATCTATTCCTGATAACACTGAGAGAAGTCATTTCTGGCTGTATGTGTTTTGCGTCCATTCCATGTCCTGTGGAGGCTGATGCCTTGTTCTTGAAGGTCTGATTGGACGCTCGATGTCACACCCCCAGGGGTAGATGCTGAGGAAGGATGGCAATATGCACAATCTTTTGATGACCCCGATGATAAGTGGACAGGAGAGCGACCACCACAGCTCGAACGGATTTTGAACGGTAGCGGGGTAGTCGCCGCTGGGTTTGGTGCTTCCTCTTCGCGAAATGCTTCTCTCTCTTCTCCTATTCCCGGCCGTTCACCGCCGACTTGGGTTCGTCGCCGTCGCTGGGTTAGGATCATGAGGCGACGGCTGGATATACCACCCCTGCCTTATCTCGAGCCCGATGGAGCAATGTATCATTTGGACTCTGATGGCACCCTGATACCCTATGTTGAGGAGCCGCAACAGGATCCCAATGAAGGCGAAGGACAGGAGTTGGGTACAATGACTTCTACTTTCTTTTCCTCTGCTCAGGACTACGTCGGCCGAGCTCGTTATCTTGCCGGAAAATCTCCTCGTGATAACGACGAGAGCAACCCCACATCGCCTGTTGATGCTCGGCGTGCTATTGCGAAACTTGAACGGGCTACGGCTGAATTACGCCAAGGCATCCTGAGTGAGTGTCCTGTTGCGCATGCACTAAAAATTTGACATGCTCACGTATTATAGGTGATGATGATGTCGAACGCAGGAAACATGCAGAGGTACTACTAAACGCATATAGTCGAGAATTAGAGCGCAGAAGATTGGCAGCGGGTGCTCAGGGGTTATTATTGACAGGCCAAGGTTCGCGAAACAAGGCAAGCTTCCCTGGCCTCATACTGACCTGTGTTAGATGATGATCAGTACGACGACGACGACGATGCGAGCTCCGAAGAGGAGTTCCGTTATCCATCTGCAACTCCCGAGAGACCAGCCTCAAGAGCTTCCAATCAAACGGACTACTTCAACAGGCCTGGAGTCTCGCGTGCGCCTACGGACCTCACTCCTCAACTCTCTCAAGCGCCAGAGTTTCGTGTTCCCACTCGAGAGGCTCCTCAAAAGGTTATCACTCCACACTGGACCCCTCCCACTCCTCATCAACTGACCGCTCAGTGGGAGCGGGACGACCAAGTAAACCAATGTAGAGATTGCCAGAGACGGTTTACATTTTTGCTTCGTCGCGTAGGTGCACATTTTACTCTTTGACCACAGACTCAAGCTGAATTTTAATTCTTCGGTTTCAGCACGTGAGTGCAGGTTACTGAGCAGTGATCACAAAAAAATGATACTAAACGTTGTCCTAGCATTGTCGGAAATGTGGCAGGATCTTCTGTGACCGTTGTTCGTCCTTCAGGGTACTGCTTGATCCGACTGATATTGTTCATGATCCGGCTTGGCCAGAGCCAACTGGCTCTTCAAGCTCGCAACGAGTTTGTCACGCATGCTATGACGAAGTCTTTGCTGGCGTGCCCTCCAGACTAAGCAGCCGAGGAAACGCAATTGAACGGATCGTCGTTGACCAAGAGCGGTTGACCGTTCCAGGTGGCATGACGAGGAGGCAGTCAAGTTCGCAGCTCAGTGACCTTGCCGAGTACGTCCCTTCTGATTTATATCTGAATTAACCAAGGGTAAACCATGATGACACAGTTGTCCTGTGTGTAACCAGAACTTGGACGAGGTTGGTGACGCCGCAGACCAGGAAGAACATGTCAGGCAGTGCTTGGAAGGTGGCTCTGGACAAGGTCCTACAACTTCTCGGTACCTCGTCTATCGGCTGCCGGCTGAAAGTGCGTTGCTTGGCGTTGAATGTGAGTTGACACGGTCGCTTTTGCTACCAGGTTGTTTATTGATAATTATGCCTCAGGTGTTATTTGTCTGGAGGAATTCGTCAAAGGTGAACAGGTCGCATGGGAATGTCTTGTCTGGGATTAACGGTGTAAGCCAGGTTCTACTGTTGCTCGTCTGAGTTGTTTCTGCAGCTTCCATAATAGTGAGTTATTGTGATCAGCCTGTTGGAGAGCAAACCTGCTAATGGTACTTAACTAGCATGTCTTTCCTCTTGGCTGCAGCGCGGAAAGAGCTGCCCAGTCCATGCTCGCTGATGTTTATATCGACTTTCTATCATATTACGTATCCATCTGGATATTAGATACACTACTGGGTTACAGTCTAGAAGTACACTTAATAGTATTTCGCTTGCTACTTCTGTTAGTCACCTTCATCACGAGGCTCGTAAAAGGTGCTATAACGAATTCGACTTTCATCAACCCGTATGATATCAGAGAGATCCTCATAATCCGGTTCGACAATATCCTGTCCTTTACGGCCATCGTCTTGGTCATCTTCGAACCAGGTTGAAGGATCTTCGTCGTCAGAGTCCATGTCTGAGTCATCTTCCAGATCTGATTCGGTGGGTTTGTGGTTCCTGAAAACGTGTCAGCCTGGGTCATGAAGTATAAGGTGACGAATCAACATACATGAATGCCCATATGCGAGCTTCTCTCTCTTGCCTTGTCAGAAATTCTCCATTTATTGGGATGCCCTGCCTCCGTTTCTTTTCAAGGACGCGTTGTTCACGTTCCTTGTCCTTCAAGAATGCCTGGCGTTCGAGCTCCATGGCTTCCTGCATACTGAATCCAGAGTGGCCATTACCGTGGTTCGGGCCTAGTGCAACACTTTGTCCCTAGAGTTACTTTCAACCCTGCTAAAGACGTCTCAGGTCAGACGACCACTTACGAATCGTGCCAATGCTTTCTTTTTGGCTTCGAGTGTTCTGCTGGTGGGAGGTTCTGGTGGTGGGTCAACGGCCATATCGTTCTCTCCACGTATCTTGGTATTCTTCAGTCCTGTGTTGATTGTTTCCATTCCATCAAGCTCAATTAACCGGGATTCTACAGCAGCCTGCTCAGCTAATACCCTTTGAACGTAAGTGGAAGTAGACGCTCCCCTACGGAAGACAGGATTAGATGAGGATGAGTGCTGGACGAAAGATCGTGCGCACGGTGAGGCTAGGACGTTGCTATTAAGTCTGTGGAGGTCTTGCAACTCGCGGAGAGTCATTTCTGCTATAGGGCGTTGTTTGGGTCTTGGTGAGGGACGGAAGCCTGGAAGGAGGGTCTGCTGTTTGCGCCGGGGCGATGTAGGAGACACGGGGCTCAGGGGCGGCGAGCCTCTTGAGGATCTCATGGGACTTCTTGTTGGAGAGGACATAGTGGCTGAGAGGAACAGAACGAAGGATAGCAATTTATATGCGTAGCCACCTCTGTGGGGTCAGTGCGATATCAGGCCGCTGCCATACAAGATACAACATCCTTCTATATCTAGCCCCGATTCCGTCAATTCATGCTACCCCTTCAATCAGAACCTTATCACAACGCAGTCCTTGTTTAGAAAATGCAGTCGAAATAAAACAATAACAGCATTGTAATGCAAATGCTCGCGCAAGAGCCAATATTGCCCGAACAGGAGAACAAAGCGAAAGAGATGCTATGTTAAGCTATGTTACATGTACATATCACCCTGAACAGTCATTAGCACCGTAGTAAATAGCGTCAGATCTTGTCAGAACTCACGGCTCCAGGTGGCATAAATTCATCGTTGTCTGGCTCTCCGCTCGCCGGCCCATTACCACCTCTTCCTCGACCTGGGGGTCCAGGGGGACCGCCCCGACGTCGAGGATACGGCTCTGGACCGACTGGGTCAAACCTTGCGCCAGGAGGTGCCCCCATTGGAGGTAAGAAACCATCACCACCCCATGGACCCCGGGGAAGAACGCCGCCACGTGGGACACCGAATATCGGGTGATCAGGCCCAACATACATACCGTCACCACTGCTTCCTGGTGGGAAGAGGCTGGGAGGACTGAATGGATCCGATGCGAACGGGTCAAGGTCTCGTCTCCCAATCTCTAAAGGGTTGTCTGGAAACAGGGGTTGTGGTTGAAATGGATTCCTAGGAGGAGCTTGTGGCGGCACTCGTGGTTGAGGGCCGGCGGAAGGACCAGGCTGCGCTTCCGGTGGTGGACGCGCTCCGGAGCCCGTACTCTCGCTAGTATCCTCGGTGTATCCCTCCTTGCGGAGACCAGGTATGATCTTCTGAAGAATCTTCAACTTAAATTGGTTCACCAAGTCTGTCACTCTGTTTGATGAGATGAACCCATGAATTAGGGGCTGCGCGTTTGTGCTGCCGACATCATAGGGATAGAAGGACGGAGAGGTGAAGTCATCCGTCGCGATATCCAACGATGCTACTTTATCTGTCTGTGATAAGATTAGCGCTCGCACTAAGTCAAGCAATATGTCTATGTACCTCCAACGCAATGGCATTCATGAGCATGCGACTGCCTAGCTTGGATACTTTGACGACAAACTCAAGGCTGCTCTGCTCATGTTTGTACTTGAACGTGTAATGGCTCGGGCCAGATTTATTCCAATCTACAGGCAAAGTGTTGTTCTCAAAGGTTGATGACGAGGACTCGTCGATCGCTGTTAAGCGAAAGGCAAGGGCGGTCATTAATGTGTGTATCAAGCACGCAAGAGCATCATGAGGGGTTTTCAAAACACTTGCAGGCTGTGGCAACAGCGTCGGAAGTAGAGAAGTGAGAGTAGCTGGGTTCAAGGGATTTTGGGACATGGTTGTTTGATAGATGAGCGGAATGACTTGGGCTGACGTTAGTGAGTGATGGGTCACATAGCTGCCACACAACAAGGCCAAACAGCGTCCCAACTTTTTGCACATAACCACCACAATCACAACCACAACACAATGGCCCGCAGGGACAGGTCGTACTCACCGGACACGCCTAACAAACGGGTAAGACCATCTCACCGCTCTTCACCTCGGTCTCCGTCGCCGACTAGGCGCAATGCCCCAAGACCCAGCAACAGATCCCGGTACGACGACGACAGAGACAAAGACAGAGATAGAGAAAGAGATAGAGATAGAGATAGAGACAGGGATAGGGATAGGTATCGGGATAGGGACCGCGACAGAGAGAGGGACCGCTACCGGGAGGACAGGCACAGAGACGAGCGTCGGAGGGACTCTCACAGAGACGGGCGTGATGGAAGAAGGGATGACAGGAGGAGGTCCCGCTCTCGTGATCGCGGCCCAGCCTCACCTCGACCTCCAGCACCAGAAGGTGTCGTGTCCACACCCCCACCTGAAGATGAGAAAATCAAAGCCAAGCGAGCCAAGCTGGAAGCTTGGAAAAAGGAGCGTGAGGCCAAGAAGGCTTTGGATGAGGCAAAGGCAAAGGCTATGGCTTTGGCCGGAAAGGCCGCCCCAGGTGAGTATGCTTTTGCTCTCGGGATCGACAAGATTTCACAGCACTTGATTTTATGCCTTTTAGCTCCCGCCACTAAACCTGGACAACTCAATCGAGCTGTACTGGGCGGCCTCGGCCTCAAGGGCCTACCATTAAAGCCAGAATTCTCAGCTGCAAAGGGTCTGGCGTCAATGGACGATTCCGTGGAGACGAAGCGAAAGTTGGAGACATTAGGAGATATGCCAGCTGTCGACATGAGCATGAAGGATGAGGCGGCCGTCGGTGACCTGGAGGTTGACGATGACGATGAAGAAGCGAACAGAATGGACCAGGCATTAAAGGCTAAGGCTAAGGATGCTATGGATGTTGACGAAGAGGAAATTGACCCCCTTGATGCGTTCATGAGCGAGGTGAAAGAGGAAGTGAAAAAAGTTAACATAGAGGATATGAAACGTATGGTGGGCGCCAACGGCACCCAGTCTCGAGTTCGTCTGGATGAGCGGATCGGGGATGATGGTGCAGAGGACGAGGTAGACGAGGCTGTGGATGAGATTGACGCAACAGACCTCAATCCCGAGGACATTCTCGCCTTAGCCGCTAAGAAAGCAAAGAAAAAGGAGCTAGCAACGGTCGACCACTCCCGAATAAAATACGAGCCATTCAGAAAGGAATTCTACATCCCTCCCCCCGACATTGCAAACATGACTGATGACGAGGCCGAACTTCTACGATTAGCGTTGGACGGCATTAAAATTCGTGGAGTCGACTGTCCCCGACCTGTTACAAAGTGGAGTCACTTCGGCATGCCTGCAAACTGGTGCGTCTTCTGTTCCCTTCGGCCTTTTCGCGTACTCACGTCCACGCCTTTAGTCTTGAGGTCATCAAGCGCCTTAACTACACTGCACCGACATCTATCCAAGCTCAAGCAATACCTGCCATTATGTCCGGTCGCGATGTCATTGGTGTCGCTAAAACTGGTTCTGGAAAGACAATTGCCTTCTTGCTACCCATGTTCCGCCATATCAAAGACCAGCGTCCTCTAGAGCAGATGGAGGGTCCCATCGCCGTTGTCATGACCCCCACGCGTGAGCTAGCTGTTCAAATCCATAAAGACTGCAAGCCTTTCTTGAAAGTACTCGGCCTACGGGTTAGTATATCAGTTGCATATAGCAGTTTCACATACTGACAACTTGTTCTACAGGCTGTATGTGCATATGGTGGCTCACCGATCAAGGACCAAATTGCAGAGCTTAAAAAGGGAGCCGAAATCATCGTCTGCACCCCTGGTCGCATGATAGATTTGCTGACGGCCAACTCAGGTCGTGTTACCAACCTCAAGCGGGTGACGTATGTCGTTCTTGACGAAGCTGACCGTATGTTCGATATGGGCTTCGAGCCTCAGGTCATGAAAATCGTCAATAACACCCGGCCCGACAGGCAAACCGTTCTCTTCTCTGCAACATTCCCCAAACAGATGGACTCGCTCGCGCGCAAAATCTTGCGCAAACCCCTCGAAATCACTGTTGGTGGTAGATCGGTTGTGGCAGCAGAGATTGAGCAAATTGTCGAGGTCCGCGCCGAAGACACCAAATTCAACCGTCTGTTGGAGATCCTCGGACAGATGTATAACGAGGATCCGGAGTGTAGAACTTTGATCTTTGTCGACCGACAGGAAGCCGCTGATAACCTTCTCCGGGAACTCATGCGCAAGGGATACCTCTGTATGTCGCTGCACGGAGGCAAAGACCAGGTTGACCGTGACCAGACTATTGCCGATTTCAAATCTGGCGTCGTTCCTATCGTCATTGCGACCTCTGTGGCCGCTCGTGGTCTTGATGTTAAACAACTTAAGCTGGTCATTAACTACGACGCTCCTAACCATATGGAGGATTACGTTCATCGTGCTGGCCGCACTGGACGCGCTGGTAATAAAGGCACCTGTGTCACTTTCATCACGCCTGAACAAGATCGTTACTCCGTCGACATTCATCGTGCCCTTAAAGCCAGTAACGCAACGATTCCCAAGGAACTCGAGGACTTGGCAAATGGTAAATGCATTCCTCTTTTCACTCAGCAGAACCCACCTCACTCTATAATTACAGGCTTCCTTGAGAAAGTCAAATCTGGTAAAGCCCAGGCCGCAGGTTCTGGATTCGGCGGCAAGGGCTTGGACCGACTCGACAAAGAGCGTGACGCACGCGAGAAGGCGGAGCGCAAGGCCTACGGCGAACCCACGGACGAAGACAAGCCAGAGGAGTTAGTTCCAGGCCCAGGCGTGGCCGCAACCAAGGCTTCCACCAGCGACGACATGAACTTTGGTAACTTCAAAGTCGAAATTAGACGCGGTCCTGCACCCGACTCGTCCAAAGGTCTCTTGGGAGTCTCAGGCGCAGTCGCAGCTGCCCGTCGGCTCGCTCATGCAAAGGAAGAGGAGAGGATTCAGAGCCAGATGCGCGCTGCGGAGGAAGCTGCGGCTCGTGCAGGCAAGGACACTCCGGCTCACAAGCAGGCTTTGAATGTGGTGGCGAAGCTCAACGCCCAGCTCAGGGCGTCGAAACTGGTATTGCAATCGCAGTTGCAGGCGGAAGAGTCGGGACGGAAGATCAATCCCGATTCTACCGACTTCCATGCTATTATACCCATTAATGATTATCCTCAAAAGGCTCGTTGGCGCGTCACAAACAAGGAAACCATGACTCAAGTGAGCATATACATTTTATGTTTTACGATATTACTCATGCTGCTCCTCTTCAGCTCATTGATATGACTGGTGCCTCGGTTACCAATAAGGGTGAGCTTTGTTACTCCGTCTTTTAGGTCGTATTATCTGACTACGTTACAGGCATCTATTACGAGCCCGGGAAAGAACCCCCTCCAGAAGGCCCTCCAAAACTCCATCTTCTCATTGAATCAAACGAGGAATATAGGGTAAGTCATTTCTGTGCTCACAAGCCAAGGACAAGCCTCTCAACTCCCTGCCAGGTGGAACAAGCGGTGCGCGAAATCAAACGTCTGCTCATTGAAGCTTCGGCAGCTGCAATCCAAGCCGAAATGCGGAATCCAACAGTAACTGGCAGATACAGTGTTCTTTAGAATTCAGGCTTACACACATTTTGTACTCTTTTTGCCCCTATACCTTGCATGCACATTTGTAGTCTCAACTTTATACATACTGAAAATCACATTAATAAGGTTCACAACAGCTACGTATGACCAGAAAGGATCAACGATTAAGCCCAAAGACTCTAGATTTGCCCTGGTTTGTGCTTCCGGTGAGGCTATATCCAGAGTCCTTAACCCTCCTCTCGATGTCTGTAACCTTACCCTCAACCTCCCGAACAGCACCGTCAATCCACTGCAAACTTTCCAGATGGCTACTCAAGATTTGTGAGATTTGAGTCATCGGATCATCGTTAGACTCTCCATTGGGCTTGTTGGAGACAGAGAGTGCATTGACAGCATCAATCATCTGAGTTAGCGATCCAGAAAGATCATCAAGCTGCGTGTGCAGATCCGTTGCAAGCATGTAGCTAGGTCACCAGCCCGTTGAGTTCGCGATAATGAATAATTGGGGAGAACACTCACTTCTTGTCTCTCTCAGTATCAGCAGGACCTGTGTCAAGGGTCCGTAAACTCCCCCCCTGACCTCCCAGCAGCTCTTGCGACATCTTCTCGTAGGCATCCAAAGTCGCAGCAAGATCTTTTTGTTGTTGTTCAATGTGGCTGAGAGACTGGTCAATGTTATCCTGTTGGCGCTCCGCAGCAGTGATATGGCTGTACAATGCCGTGAGCTTTAAACATGAGACAATGAGCTAGCGTATTTTGGGATGGGAAAGTGAACGAACATTGTTCCCATTCTCTATCAGGGCACGATCCCACACAGCAACTTCCGCAGCGAAACGATTGAATTCACGAACGTGAGTCTCAAGATCTGATGACCACCGATTCACGATTTCCTCTAAGGTCTTGCCCCTCAACATCAAGGGCGGAGGAACTGCAACCGAAGCCGTCGCCGCGCCTGCCGCCAGAACGTGTATAAGCAACTGAAATGACCTCTATTTCAGCTACGTACTAGGAGTGGCCGGTTTTTCACCTGGCTTCGCGGTTGCTGTAGGTGTTGCTGGATGTCAGATCAGTTAGTGATTGAAGATAAGTCCAGCTAAGAAAGGCGTACACGTCGAGGCAGCGGGCGTATCCTTTTTAGCACCAAAGAGGCTGAAGCCCGACGTAGCTGGGGATAACGGTCAATCCATAATACGACAGTCGACGAGAAAGTCCTACAGACCTGAAGCAGGAGCGGGAGCACCGTCTTTCTTCTCTTCCGGTTTTGAACCAAAAATCCCACCTGCTGGAGCGGTGGAAGTGGTTCCCGTAGTTGAGGCGGGAGTGGGTGTCGTGGAGGAAGCGGGCTTGCCAAAAAGGCCACCACTGAACAGGCTCGTTCCTGTCGTTGTCCCGGCCGTTGCGCCACTTGCTCCAGTCGAAGTTGAAGGAGTACCAGCGGCGGGTTGTGCCGTTGAACCCGATGCTGGGGCAGCTGCGCCTTCGGCGGGTTTGGGGGGAAGACCAAACAGTCCTGTGCCAGCGGCTGGAGCTGTGGAGGTTCCAGCGGTGGAAGGGGCTGGGAGGAAAGTCAGGATCCTTGTGATGAATGACGATAGATCGACTATACTCACTTGCGGATGTTGCAATATTGCCAAAAACTTGAGAAACGTGAGTATATGCATAAACTACCTTAGAGAGAACCCACGGCTTGGCTTCGGAGCGTTGCTTGCACTACTGTCCGTAGGCTTGTTGTTCGACAGTGGGTTTGACCCGCCCCCACCAAAGAGCGAGCCACCGGCTGGAGTTGTTGAACTAGTATTCCCGAACGCAGACGTTCTTCCGGATGTTGTGTTTGTCCCTCCAAAAAGAGATCCGACTGGTTTGGGGGCGCCAGTGTTGCCGAAGATAGACTGTGTGTTTCCGGCGGGGGTGGTGGTAGAGGTGGTGGCGGGGCCTCCTCCAAAAAGTGAGGGTGTAGTTGACGTTGTAGCGGGAGCAGCTGAAGTCGTTGGGTTGGTGGGCTGCTTCCCAAAGATGCCTCCACCAAACAGCCCGCCACTAGGCGCATTAGAAGAAGCCGTCGCGTTATTACTGGTGCTACTGGTGCTACTGGTATTTCCGAATATGCTGCCTCCTGCAGCGGGGGTGCTCGCGTTGCCGAACAGACTGTTTGTAGTTTTTGCTGTAGGATATAACTTGAGCTGGGATTGGGGAGACAGAGGTAGAACCATACTAGCACCAAAGATGTTACCTTGAGGGTTGGTCGTAGTTGTGGCTGACGAAGGGTTTAGAGGATTGGAAGGATTCTGGGCATTTTGGGTTTGGGAGGGAGCGAAAGGGCTTGAGAAGATGGACTTTGGCGGCTCTGGGTTCTGGGAAGAGGACATTGGGATGAATCATGCACAACAAATACACAACGCGTCTGATCTAACTGTATGGCCGTGTTTGGACTGTGCAGACATACCACAATGTCTGGCCCCGACTTTCAACTCCCTAACTATCTCTATAAACTTGTTCCTTCTAACGCAGCTCTTGCAGACCCGCTACCCGAAGAGCTCCCGCTGAGCGAGCTAGATCAAAATTCTGGATTCATCCATTTCTCGACTGCCATTCAGCTACCTGGTACCCTGAGGCATTTCTTCGCAGACGAGGAAAGGGTGTACATCTTAAAAATTCCTTTCGAGCCCCTTAAGAAGAAGATACGGTGGGAAAGCCCGGACAAGAAAGGCATGATATATCGGCATTTCTCATGAACATGTCACTCAGCTGTTTGTCAGTCTGCGGACCAAGACCCGGGGAAGGGCTGTTTCCTCATCTGTATAATGGGAGACTGGGCAAAAATGAAATTGAACGCGTTGTCACGTTGGATAGGGGAGTGAATGGGTGGGACACTATCGTGGAAGAGGCCAAAAATCAGTGGCTTGTATACTAGCGTACTCAGTCAGCGTCATGTGTGTGCAGACGGATCAAAAACAATCGAGTAAATCATCCTTGCATGGCGCGAATCAAATTCGCAATCAATGTTATCGAGATACCGTGAGACCTACCGATTCCTTCTTGTCAGCCCGAGAGTTGGAGAAGGTAGGCTAATACTTGGTGCGGTGCACGCCCACTTACCAGGAAGTCTGGTTGACAAGAAACAACACATTGATTTACTTGTGAACATATACCACTCATGCCGTGTTTATCAACTGACGGATGATCAAGACTCTGTTTCGCTATCCGAACGAGGAACCAAGACGAACCTAAGCATATTGTCATGCTGGAGAGGAAGAGCACTTATGTATAGGGACTGGGACCTAGGAGACATCAGAATTAAACAGCTTATACTGTATAGTGTAATCAAATATCATTACGGATATATAGCTAGCAAATCAAAAACAACGACGTGGACATTCGCTCTCAATCGGAATCAGAGTCAGAGCTAGAGTCAGAGCTATCAGCATCCTTCGTAGCTAAGATCGAGGCACCCCCATCCTCCGTCACCCGCTTTCTGGTCTTGTAAACGAGGTAGCGTCGTCCAAAGAGTTCAAGAGTGGAACTGCTGTTTTGTGTCATTTTTGCCCCAGAGTCTTCTTGAGGTTTCTCAGGGATTCGATCCTGTACCCGAAGGTGCGAAGACAACAGATTGTCCAGTCTAACAGAGAGAATGAGCTGCGTTTAGCTGCTAGTCTGGATGCAAATTTTCACCAGCAGTCGGACAACTTGATCAAAAGCATCCCTGAGAATGAGATCTACGGAGACGTGCTTGACGATATGGTCCCACCATGCAGGAGACTGGAACCGATGAAGAATAATGACCGTGCAGAGGTCGATGATAACCGGAGAAAGCACAATGGATTCTGTGAAGACATTGTAGCGATGTGAGACACCGAAAGCGTACCTTGAGTGCTAATGATTACACGCATGCCAAGATGTCGTTGCTGCCTGATAATGTTGAGATTCCTTTGGGTGAGCTGGGATGATTCGGCATTATTCGAGAGGTACTAAAGAGTGACATTAGCTCCGCGCGAGCTCTTATCAATGAGCATCCCACAACTTACTTTGTGAGCTTCATCGATAACCAAATCCTTACCTACATCTAATTCAACACGAATGAATAATCTGCAAATAATATTGATGATCCCACAAGCAGAGTCGGGGTCGATGAATGGATTCGAAAGGTCAATGATAGTCAATTGCCCCTTTGCGAAGCGTGGTGGCTTCCTGCGACGTTGGCTCGGAGGAAAGGGGCCCAGGAACGAGTTAAGGAGAGCCAGACGTTGGTCGAGACTAGCTTTCTGGAACCAATTCTCCTTTGAGGTATACCAACTCGTCCAGAAAGGCGCGAAAAGTAAACTTTTCTCCTAGTTTTTCCGTAACCTCGACTGGGGACCAGTTGTGCAGGTTCAGCAAAACGGAAAATATCCTTAAACCACCAAAACAAGTTGCATATATTGAGGTGCGGAGTCGGAGGAATTGACGGACATCATTGACAAGATTGCCTGAGCATCGAGCTCAGATTCAGTGAAATACAGAGGCTGCACGTCGACCTTCTTTCCGAGCGCATTGGAATAGACAGAGCGCATCATATAATGCTAGAGGGTGACACGAAAACCCTGATATCAGGCATTTCGAGGTCTATACCTCTCGAAGTAGATGCGAGCCACGCAACCTCACTTGGTAATGAGGATGAACCACCCTCTCCGAAGTGAAGGACCAAAGCACTCATCGGTTCTTCGAGGGTGCCGGTGGGCTTGAAACTGGGGATAAGCAAGTTCTTCAACATTGTGGACGAGGCATGAGATTTTACGGCACCTGAAAGACGGAGAGATATCAGATGGATGCACTGCCTGTGAGGAAAGTATGATCCTCACCCTGAACCCCGTCAAGGAGAGTAGAAAATGGTGCGCTCTTGAAATGTTTTTAGTAATGGCAAAACACCTTGAAAAAGGAAGCCTTGGTGGGGCGGTGTACACAGTTCATGTAGAATCTTTTGTCAGATGGTGTCTCCAGTGTCCCACGAGAATTGAAAGAAAACAGTTAACCAGTATCACTAGGTGGTCCTTTGATGCTTACCAAGTGTTGATGACCTGCCCGAAGAGGCCATATTGGGAGTCAGAAGCATCTTCCTCGAGTGCTCCAGGTGCAGAGTGCATGACGAGAGATACATTCTGTGATTCGTTAACGGTGGGTGCGGATGCACTGTCAGGACTGATGCCTATAGAGGAGGGTTGTTCATCGAGCAGGTCCCATTCGGTCAGTGGCGAATCCACAGAGGAATCGTCGCTTTCACATGAGTTGTCACTCGAGGTATCGGTAGAGTAACTCGGCATAGTGGAAAACGAGAGTTAGGTGTGGTTCGGGTCTTTTAAATGGAGGGGCTTTGGGAGGGCTCAGGTCACTGTTTTATAAGTGAGGGTAAATCTATGCATTCGGCTATTGGGTTAGCAATGGCCGCAAAATAAGGAACATGCAAGAGGAAGCCACGAAGCAGAGCTTGAACGTAGAGGCCACATAAAACAACCTGACTCTGAGAGCTAAAGAACTGAATGCATCCCCTTGCCGTCGACAGTCATGGGGTAGCACGCTTTCATCAGAAGTAGTCGAGGTTGAAAGCTGGAGCTTTAGAGCTAGCAGTAGGGACAAGACGAGGTACAAGAGGATAGGCAGCCATATCTAATAGACCAAGTTACGTAATTGGTAGATGTGTCGAAGGATGTGTCAAGAATCAACATTTCGAAATTTCAATTTTCACCGTTCGTAAGGGCCCCAATAAGTCAACTTTCCTTTTTCGGGCCTAAATACAGTACAGACAAGAGTTGTCGAGCTGAGACTGGACATAGGTATGCTTGATTAATTATCACATCATTGGTGGACTTCGGAGAGATGTTGATTTTCCCTACACGCACACATGACCGATAAGACTGTCAAAGATCAAGTCGAGTATTCCCTGCCCTATTGTGTGGGGAAGCCATCTCTGTCGAGATCACGTAGAAAGGTTAAATGATACATCTGAGTATCCAGGATGTACAGAAGATATGCGCATTTATGAGTTCATCGTCGACCTTTTGTTGCCAAAATTGAAGCCCCTCCGTCATCCGTCAGGCGCTTCCTGGTTTTGCAAATGAGGTAGCGTCGTCCGAAAAGACCGAGGGTAGAATTGTCTGGGATGGTCGGGTCCTGAGTGTCCCCCCGAGGACACTGGTTTTCGAACTTGCCAATACCCGAGGGCGCAAACACGACCGATTGACCAGTCTGCCAAAAGAACAGTCAAAATCGAGTGCTAACCGGGTTTGCAAATTCTTACCTGCAATCGGACAACCTGATCAAAAGCATCACCAAGTGAGAAGTCTGTAGAGACATGCTTCACAATGTGGTTCCACCATGCGGGAGACTGGAACCGATGGAGAATAACCATGGTACAAAGGTCAACAATGACCGGAGGAAGGACAGTGGGCTCTGCAGGGGTATTGTAGCCAATCATACTGATGCAAGAAGACGCGAAAGTGTACCTTGAGTGCTAATGATAATACGCATCCCAAGGTGACGCTGTTGCCTGATAATGCTAAGGATAGTTTGGGTGAGCTCGGATGAACCAGCTTCGTTCATTAGATACTAAAATGCCGTCAGTCGCGGAAATGACGGCTAACTGAGGTTTGTATAGCTAACTTTGTGAGCCTCGTCGATAACCAACACCTTCCCAGTATCGATCTCCATGCGAGTGAACAACCGACAGATGATGTTGAAGATCCCGCAGGCCGAGTCGGCGTCAATGAACGGGTCGGAGAGGTCAATAATTGTTAGTTGGCCGGGAGTGAAACGTGGTGTTCTGTGTTGTTGCTTCTTCGAAGGTGGTGGGTCCAGGAAAGAGTTGAGCAGAGCTAAACGTTGATCCAGACCAGCTTTCTGCACTGGATTCAGGTCTTCTCTGAGATTGTCCAACTCATTCTGAAAGGTGCGAAACGTAAACTGCTCCCCGAGCTTTCGCAGTCTGGACTAGAGCATGCATTCCCATACGTCAGTGATAGAGAAATTTGCGGAACGGTAAACCAAAAGCTCAAAACCTCGGACTCACCAGGACGAGGTGCATGTAGAGGGGAGCAGATCCAGCAGAACTGACGGACATCATGGACAGGATCGCCTGGGCATCGAGTTCTGATTCCGTAAAATATAAGGGTCGTACCTCGACTTTATTACCAAGAGCTTTCGTATAGACCGAATGCATCGTCTTGATACTAGAGGGGGAGACGAAGACTCTGACCTTTGGAAGCTCGAGACCAAGGCCGCTGGATGCCGATGCCAGCCAGGCAACTTCACTCGGAAGCGATGAGGAGCCTCCTTCACCGAAGTGAAGGACTAGAGCGCTCATAGGCTTCTCGAGCGAACCGATAGGACTGAATTCTGGGATAAGGAGATTTTCCAGCATGGTCGACAAAGTATGCGATTTTCCAGCACCTAAGGATGGTCGTTTACTCAGATGGATGAATATCTGTTTTTGGCGAAAACAGCTCTCACCTTGTACACCACAAAGGAGAGCGGAGAATGGTGCACTCTGAAGACATCTATCACACAGAGAAAGAAGCACAGGAGCAAGAAACATACACAGTTCATGTACAGGCGCTTGTCGGACGGAACATCGAAGACTCCTCGCGAGCTGAAAGCGACTCAATTTCTGGTGCAAGAGTAGAAGAGGTTGGTACAAGTGTGCTTACCAAGTGCTGACAATCTGGCCCAAGAGACCATATTGAGAGAGGGATGCGTTCGGCCCAAGTGCCCCAAGTGCACTGTGCATAACCAAGGGTGCGTTCTGAGACTCATGAGGTGTAGGGCCCGATGAGCAATCAAAGCGAGTCTCGGCAGACGATGCTTGCTCGTCTAACAGGTCCCACTCAGTTACTTGAACACTGAGGGAAGAAACACCGCTGTCTGAATGGGCAGGCATGCTGGGATGGTAGATTGATGGTGGGGGTCAAGAGCTCTTCTCCGTGGTTTATATGCGGTCTTAATTTATGTGTGGCGAAAAGAAGCTTTCCAAATCGATGGCTTCTGCCGTTCCAGTTGTTGGGGCATGCTGGTGGACTGCACCGCGAGGCAAACCATGAAACAAAGGTGCAGCTGCGGACGAAGCAGGTATTTTGGAGCCGATGGTTTTAGAGTGTCAGGATAGTTGAGTTGTACTGCGGGTATCAGTCATGAGATGATGCTCAGTGAGTCCCATCATGGCTTCAGCTGATACGTATGCCCAGGACCACAACGTAAAATGTGCTGAAGTGCTGTTACGTAATGTCTTCTGCTGGAAGCAACAACCACCGGCCTTCGCAACTCCACCTTACCGACACCCTTCTGGCTTTACGATATCCATGTTCGAAGTTCCCGGGTGGTCCGTCGAAGCTGCTCCTGTGCAGGAGGCTGGAACTACTCCATCCAAGAAACGCAAACGCCCAAGCAGCGAGCGTCATTCTCTCGAGGTCAACTTCGATAAGATCATGGAGAAACTCAAGAGCACGGTTGGAGGGGACGAAAAGCAGAATCAAAAGACAAAGTCTCCCGAGAAAGTAAAACGAGACAAAAAAAAATCCAAAGAGAGACCAAAGTCCGGTGTTAATGATGTCAGCTCTTTGAATATTTCGAGACCGAAACCGTTGAAGCCACGAATCTCCGTTGATGAAGATTCGAGTCGACCAGCGAAGAAGCCAAAGACTCACAGAGACTCTATCTCGCCTCTAACTATTGCGTCGACCCTTACGTTGGCTCCTTCCGTGTCGACCTCGACATCGTCCACATCCAAGTTGACGGCACTGCAACAAGGTATGAAGCAGAGTTTAGACGGAGCCCGGTTCAGGTCAGTGGTCCACTCAGTATGCTTTGAACTCCTCTCATTGATTTAGGATGATCAACGAAACACTGTACAAGTCAGAAAGTAGCAAAGCTCGTCGGTTAATGCAAGAAGACCCAAAAGTTTTTGAAGAGGTTTGTTGAAGGCCCCCACCTGGTTGTTATATCCACCAACGTTTTATTAGTATCATGTAGGTTTCCGGCATCAAGTCCAATCATGGCCAACTAATCCTGTGGAACACTACATCACTGCCCTATCTTCATATTCTCCTCGGAGTGTGATCGCGGATCTTGGTTGTGGAGATGCTGCTCTTGCGAAGGCACTTATACCTCGAGGATTAAATGTTCTGTCTTATGATCTGGTGTCGGACGGTGAATACGTTATTGAAGCCGATGTTTTTGAACGGGTACCACTCCCTGGTTCGGAAGGAAGTGGCAAGGAGAAGACGACTGGTTCTGCGCAAGTGGTGGACGTCGTCGTATGTGCCCTAAGTCTCATGGGTACCAATTGGCCAAAGTGTTTACGAGAGGCGTGGAGGATTCTAAAGCCTGAGTGCGTGTATCTTTTCTTGTCTTATTACCAATGATGTAACCGTTCGTTACAGGGGAGAGTTGAAGATTGCCGAGGTCTCAAGTCGTTTCACTAACGTCGAGCAGTTCCAGAACTTGGTAGCAAACATCGGTTTCCGCTTTAAATCCAAGGTATATGTCTCCTTCCTCAAAGTTGGCTCGAGCTGCCACTAACATGTAGCAGGACGAGAGCAACACACATTTCACGTTGTTCGAGTTCAAGAAAGTAGCACGGAAACCCAAGAGTGAGAGCGAATGGGAGAAGCTGATATCGCGAGGGCACATACTGAAGCCATGCGAATATAAACGCCGGTGATACTGATGCCAAATATCCTTGCCTTAGTCGATATGTGTGTCAGCGTGTTCAGTACCTAGGGCTCAGCTCTGGGTTCGTTCGATCAATCTAGGAAAAGTAGCAGTTGGTTCGTTGTTGGATAATTGATTCTGCAACCAGTGATAAGGAGATAAGATAAATACATGGGCCCTGCCCAGTTCTGATCTCTAACCCTGAACTCCATACGTCCGCATTACGCGTCTCACGATTACTGTCATCCGCGATAATTCCTTGCTTTCTACAACCAACCAACCAACCACCATGACAAACACTGTTCACCGATTGTCCAACCCAATCATCAACAACGAACTTTCCAAGCTGCGCCAAGCATCAACCACTCCAAAGGAGTTCCGCGAGGTAGGAGCCCCTAAACACGCCCTGTGGTCATTGTCATTCACGGCGGGTATTAGGGCATTCATAGGATTAGCCTGATTTTGGGTTATGAAGCTTCAAAAGACCTGGAAGTAGACACTTTCCAAGGGGTATGCGTTCAAAAGGGCACCGTTACCATTTTTTTTAGTTAACGTCCAAGATAGCGGACCCCAGTCAGTGTCTTCGAAGGCGAGAAGATCAAGGCGAGAATTGGATTAACACCGATTCTTCGCGCTGGGTTGGGTATGTCGGATGCACTGGTAAGTTGGACATTTTGCCTCAGCAATATACCCGTCAACTGAACACATCTTGAATCAGCTTTCCCTCTTTCCGTCAGTGTTTCTCCCCAATCGCGTCTGTACTGATCACACAACTCCGACCTTTTCAGAGATGCGCCAGTGTATCACTTGGGCCTCTTCAGGGAAAAAGTGACCCTTCAGCCTGTCGAATGTGAGCCACTGTCTTGAAGCCTAGGGCGACAACTCATGCCCGGAATTACAGATTATTCCAAGCTTCCACCCTCTCCCCCGGTCGATCAAGTCTTCCTGCTTGACCCCTTGATTGCAACGGGTGGTACTGCTCTTGCCGCGCTCGCGATGATCATTGACTGGGGTATCCCGAGTATGTCTTTTGCTTCGGAAGAAAGAAGTTCATCGTGACATGTGCTCTCTCGTAGTAAACAAGGTCAAGCTACTCTCGGTGTTGGCATCGGAGACGGGTCTTCGTCATATCCAGGCAGAGTTTCCTCAGCTCGAGGTAAAGGTTGGAGTGAAGAATCATTAGGCGCTTCTGACTGGTTCTGTTTCGTAGATTTGGGTCGCAGGTGTCGACCCTGTGTTGACGCCCGACGGTATCATCAGTCCTGGTCTTGGTGATACGGTATGTGATATCAGCAGACGTCAGAAGAGGCATTTGATTTACGACCTGCTTGTAGGGTGACCGCCTCTTCAACACCATTCGTTCCTGATTCCAACACGCCGGTTCCCTTTATTTTGTACCGACGATTAATCTACACTGTTCAGATCTTGTATACTAGAACATATACGATACTCAATCGATTGGATTTCTGTTCCGATAGGGGGGCTAGTGTGGCCAAATTCTGAAAGAGGCACGTGACAGCGAAAACGCGATCGTTAGCACAAATTGCTTGATCATAGCCCACGAACATCTGAGATACCTTACAAAGTCGAAAATGCGGAAAGGAAGAAGAGATAATTACACATCCCTCTCCCACCCACAATGGCCTCGCTGAACGGCTCTGGATCGTTGACTCCCTTGTCTTCCAGCGTCACTCTTTCGACTCCACCGTCTCCGCGCCTCAAGCTCGTTTTAGATTCATCTCACGAGTCCTTCTACAACAACCCTCATATCCAGGCATCTACCGCCGTAGAACACATCTCTTCTCAAAACTCTAATAGCTCCTTTGTCTACGTTTTCGATGTTGCCGAGCAAGTCGGCTTTGGTACTTTGACAAAGGCATGGGGAAAGCTTGGAGAATCAGCCACCGTGGTTGATCAGCAAACCCGGGCTGGTGCTGGGTTGGGCTTAGTCGGTCGTCTGTCCCAGGGAACAAGCATAGATGCTGGAAAGACAACCGTTCTGACCGCCTACACCACTCCGGCAGGTCTCGCCTTGATGACCCCTTCATTCCCCTATCTTCCTCCTGCCTCGGCCGAGAGCAGGCTGGTCGTTCAGGTGCCAACTGTAGTTTCTACCGGGGAAAATTTGGCGTTGTCCCCGAGCCTTGCATCGCTAGCAGCTGCTTGGCCACTACTTCCAGAAGGACTTGTCGTGCTGCTTTCTTCCACAGCTCAGCAAGCTGCCGATTTCGCCAACCTCGCTTACCAACTCAAGAAATCTCATGTTATTCATCTCTTCGATCACTATACCAGCGGACGCGAGTTCGGTCATGCCATTGCCCGCCCTCCTGAGATAACGACGTTTGGTACGGTTGCTGAGGCTGTTTCAGTAGCAGGATACCAATTTTTCGATTACGCTGGAGACGTCAACGCACACACAGTCCTTGTTTTGTTGAACAGTCCTCTGGCTCTTGCAGCCAAGGCTATTGTCCAGAGCAATCCGAATGGCGGATTGGGTGTTGTAACTGTCAATGTACTCCGTCCCTGGGACGAAGAGGCCCTTCGTCATATCATCCCATCTTCGGTTAAGACTGTCCATGTCTTCGACGATGTTCCCAATACGTTGACCCAGGGCAGCTTGTACGGTGATGTCTTCAGTGCATTGTGGACCCCGACAGGCACTTTGGCTATCCATGCTCGCCGAATCACCCCTTCTCATACCCACCAATTCTTGAACAAGGCAGGTGCCTTTCTCCACTATATCAGTGGCATCGTTCCTTCTTTTAATGGAGAGTCTGTGGATACCCGAGTCAAGGCGGCCAAGCGTTTGTTGCTTCTGAGCAACCCTAATTCGCCATTGTCTTCGCTTTCTCACGTCGTCGAGAGTCTTTTCACCACTAAATCCATCCGAGCTCGCCTCCTCATCGACCATGATGTCTTCTCAAAACAAGGTGGCATCACTGCCAGTCGATTACTACTTGCTCCCCAGCGCGATATTTATAATCACCTGCCCCTTTCCCTCGAGGTCCCTCTTGAACCTTCCGCTGATGGTTCTACGGATTTCCTTGGTATCCTTGACCAGAGCCTGCTCAAGTCCCATCATGTTTTCGATCTCGCCAGGAGCAACTCCGTTGCTCTGGTTATCACTGCTTGGACAGCTGAAGAACTTGCCGCTAACCTCCCTCCTGCTGTTGCTGCACAAATTATGACCAAAAATATCGTCATCTTTACCCTCAACGCCCGGGATGTCGCTACCAAGCTGGCGGGTGCCCCTGGACCCATCCATGACGCACTCCAGAACATCATTACATATCTCGGCTTCCTCAGACTTTATCTTGGTTCTGCTGCTAGTGAGCCTCTTGTTCAAAAGCTAGCTCAGGGTCTTTTTCAGGAGACGTTCGAAGGCATTCCTATTTCCAAAATTAGCTGTCACGCTTGGGCTGCTCTCGAGGAGGTTGCCATTCCTACTTCCGCTGAGGTTACTTCCTCCACTCCATTCAAAAAGATCGAGGCCAACGCCATCGTTGTTGAGACTGCCGGAGAGACACTCGTCAATGGCGCGAAGCTTGGATCATGGCATGACGCTGCCAAACATCTGCTCTTCCCTTCTGTATATGCGCCGAATGAGGCGAGCTCGAGCGATGAAGAACATCCTCAGGACCCTTCATTGCGTCCTGAAGTCCCTGACCGTACATACCTCGTCACTTGTACAGTTAACCGCCGTCTCACACCTCTGGAATACAATCGCAACGTATTCCACCTCGAGTTCGACACCTCCGGCACTGGGCTCAAGTATGCCATTGGTGAAGCCCTTGGTGTCCATGGCTGGAACGACGAACAAGAAGTCCTTGACTTCTGTGCTTGGTATGGTGTCGACCCAAACCATCTTATCACCATCCCTGTGCCAGGCAGCGATAAGTTCCATACACGCACCGTCCTCCAAGCACTCCAACAACAAATCGACCTCTTCGGCAAGCCACCGAAATCCTTCTACACTGACCTCGCTGCGTATGCCACTGTTCCCGTGGATAAATACGCTCTGTTATTCATTGGCTCCCCGGAGGGTTCATCGACGTTTAAGAAGTTGTCGGAGAAGGATACCGTGACGTTCGCGGATGTTTTAAAGATGTACCCAAGCGCGAGGCCTGGAATTGAGACGCTTTGTGAGCTGGTCGGGGATATTAAGCCGAGGCATTACAGTATTGCGAGCTCGCAGGCTGTTGTGGGCAATCGTGTTGATTTACTTGTTGTTACTGTTGACTGGGTTACTCCGAGCGGTACGTCGACCAGCCTACGTGCGGGTATGCATCCTGATACCCTTGAACAGGCTCTCCTCGTTATGGCCAGTGTACTCGTTACCTTGCTGGTTTGAAGATCGGGCAGAAGGTCACGGTGTCCATCAAGCCCAGCGTGATGAAGGTAAGCACCACCCTCCGTACTCGTCTGTGCAAACCCTGACATATATCTCAGCTGCCTCCCAGCCCTAAGCAGCCTCTCATTATGGCAGGGCTCGGTACTGGTGCAGCACCTTTCCGGGCATTCCTGCAATACCTCGCTTGGCTCGCAGACCAAGGTCAAGAAATCGGGCCCGTTTACTACTACTTCGGTTCACGTCACCAGTCACAAGAGTACCTTTACGGTGAGGAAATTGAGGCTTGGATCTTGGATGGTATTATCACCCATGCTGGTCTGGCGTTCTCGAGAGATGGACCGAGAAAGGTGTATATCCAGCACAAGATGTTGGAGGATTCGGAGGATTTGGCGAGGATGTTGCATGACGAAGAGGGCGTTTTCTACCTGTGCGGACCGACGTGGCCTGTGCCGGATGTTTATGAGGCGCTTGTGAATGCGCTTGTGAAGTACAAGGGCATTGATGCAGTCGCTGCGGGTGATTATTTGGAAAGCCTGAAAGAGGAAGAGCGGTATGTTCTCGAGGTGAGCTTTTATTGTACATTGCTTGACTTGTAGCTGTGCTAACCAGATTCTCCCCCAGGTTTATTAATGCACTCTTTCCTGTATATCCGTACATTTTAGACTTCGTTATGCGCCTATGCATTCATGTTTGTGAACGAACTCATACAATCAGCATTATTAGCTCAAATTACAACACACAAGTATAAATACAATGAGTAGTGGCAGTGAATGTTCCAAATCAAAGGTATCTGAATTGACAATAATGACTGAATCGTGAACAGATCGTCAAGGAATAAAAGACGCAGAAAACATGAGGAAAGGAAAGAAAAAAAGAAACAAGAGGTATAATCCTTAGAAATTGTTCCTCTTGTGCTTCTGGCCAAGATAGTACCAGTAGACTATCATGCCGATGAGGATCACCCCGACGATCGTAATACTAAGGGCCATTGCAATGCGGGCTCCAGGACTGAGTTTCGGTGCGGGACAACCCTGCTTGATGGCAGCATCACAAGGAAGACCTGTTGGTTTGACTTTGGCATAAGCGCCATCCTGAAGGCTAGTGTAGAATGGATCAACGGTGGTTTGCATGACGCTGTATGCGGACAGTGTCAGGAGAGGTGCGTTGTAATCTAGGCCGACCTTCAGGGGCATGGCACAAGTAGGGATCAATTGGCATTTCAACGCCAGAAGCTGCGTAGTCTTACCTCAGTTTGTGGCCAATCGCTCCGAATGTCGAAATAGTTATCGTTTACATCGGGTCCGCCAATCACCGCACCACAGAGGACATATGTCGTATTGGCTGGATTAGTGTCAATCGCACTGATGTCATTCCCTCCACTAGCCATAGCGGAATGGGGTTTGGATGGCGAATTTGGGTTGACACCAACGACATATGGAACTAGAATCGGTGCGGTCATCGGAAATGAATTAAGTCAGGTACTTGGGTTAGTTTGACATTCAAATGGAACTGGAGAGCTTATTTACCTGACATAGAGTTATTTCCGAGAGCATAGTCGATCTGGGACTGCGCGAATTTCTGTTACCGTTTGTTCAGTAAGACCTTTGGGGTATTTATGACCTAGGTGACTGACCAAGTACGCGACTCGTTTCTCCGGTGAGGAGGCATAGGGTGCATAACGGGTTAAGAGCATAGCGGCGTTGAGAGCTGGGTTCAAACTCGCTTCATCCGAATCGCCGTTATAGTACAACAGTCCACCTATCCGGATACTAGTGTCAGCGGGCACAGGGGTAGGTGGTGATGCTTACCCTTGGTCATCCTCCCCGAACTGCGGCGCTCCACGATCTTATCCAGGTACTCTTCGGCCTTGAACTGCCAATCGGAAAGATTACCGGTGATGGAATTCGAACTCTGTAGGACCTGTGTAAACAAAATCGGGATTCCTGGAGCCTTCGAGTCCCAGTTGAACACTCTGTCCTGTTCGTCCAAATTATATTTTGTCCAGTGCGCAGCTGCTTGATCGTAAAAATCTTGCGAGTCTGTCGCCCAAGCTAGGAGGAGTGCAGAGATAGCAAGCTCATCTCCGTAATCAGATGAGCCATAACTTTTGGCGATAGGGGGTACAGATTGCTGGTATACTTTGCGGCCTCCTGTGGCATTGACAGCAAAGGAATATAGGGTTTTGGCATGAGTGAGAAGGGTATCTGCATAGGAGGCGTTCGTGAGTGTTGCAGGGCCTGAGAGGGTATTGTTGAAGCCTTTGTTGCGGTACAGGTTAGAGCATGCAGCAAAGGCAGCTGCTGTGCCAGCAGCAACGTCAGTGCCTGGTTTTGTCACATTGACCTGGAAGGAGGGCCGCGGTGTGGGTATGTCGCGGTCACCGCCCCAGTATTTGTCATCATCGCTAGCTGTGGGTGAAGTGGTTTAAGACGAGATATTTTCAGCATAGTGGAAAAACTAACGATCGCCTACTAGGATAAATAACGTGTTGTCATTGGGATGTGCCTTGAAATTTAAATCAAGTCAAAGGCTGATAGAAGGTGTGGGGGAGATAAAATCGCACCTTGATGAGCCAGTCAAGGCCCCAGCGGAGCATATCATCAAGGTAAGCCGTTTGATTGGCAAGGTCATACCCTGGCATTGAATGAAATTGGGTGCACGATGCAGGCACTTAGTTTGCACTTACCTCGGCCGAAATCTGTTGCTCCCCAACATATTGACATAAGGGTGAAGCTCTGTAGACAGTGGGTTTAGGCTGAGGGTGCGATTGGATTAAGCTGACTGCTCACGAGAGGGAAGGTGGCCTTGATGTAATCTGCTCAGATGATATGTCAGTGGGCAGTAAACATTGGAACTCGTCGTTGGTCACCTCCTGCGTCGTAATATCCACCTGGAAGACGTGGCTTAATTGTAGCACAATAACTCGAGGAGTAGATTGACGTACCACTCAGATCAACTCCGGCATCTTTCCCATCGTCTACAGCACTGGAATTCCGCCAAGGGACCCGGTTCGAAGACGACAGTACTCCACTCCGTTGAGCCTCATAGAAGTATAACAAGTTGCCCAGAAGATTTGTCCACTGTCGATTGGGGTATCCACCCAACGAAGGTACGGCACCAGAAGACGCATTCGGAGGTAAATACGGAGGATTAGGCAGCGAAAGTTGAGCAAGACATGGGAAAATGAGGTTTAGCAATAGCGTTACAATTACAGAAACGCGCATGGATGTTCGTGAAGGGGCTGTGAAGGAAGGCCGACGGTCATACACAAGTTGAACTTAAATTGGATTTGGGTTCAACGAAAGTATATAAATAGACGCACAGCCATCGAAAACGTCAGGACACTAGTCACGGGATTCACGTGATTCCAATCTTATTTCAGATTCGTCCTCAGCACATGCTTCTACCCGAATACTTACGCGGATGTAAACCAGTCAGAGTGGATCAGTTAAGGCTTCTGATGCAGGTGACAAACTGATCTCTGCCTCTTCTCTTTCCTTCATCCATGCCCAAACCCATCGCAACCTGCGTCCTTGGTGTTGGCCTTTCTGGACTGACTTTCCATGTTCCTTTTATCCTTGCACTGAAGGACAAGTTCATCCTCCATTCCGTTCTGGAAAGGAACCCTACGCAAGAGGGGGGTAGCGTAAAAAAGCGTTTTGGCATTCCTGTCAAGATACACAGGAGTTTCGAGGCTGTCATCGTAGATCCTGAAATTGAACTTGTCATTATTGGGACTCCGAACGATACCCATTATGATTTTGCGAAGGCTGCTCTCTTAGCGGGGAAACATGGTGAGTCGTAATTTTGTCACCCATTCTCTGACCCTAAAATACTGACACCGATGTCCCCTCACCAGTTCTAGTCGACAAACCTGTGACTCCGACTTCCCAACAAGCTCGAGAGCTCTATGAGATCGCCAAATCCAAGAACCTTGTGCTCTATGCTTACCAAAACCGACGATGGGACTCGGACTTCCTTGCTCTTAGGAAGCTACTGGCACTCCCCGAGACTTCCGCGCAGTCAATTGGGACAGTCATCGAATTCGAATCGCAGTAAATCTCCTAATTCCAAGTTTCCCAAGCTGTGACACTAATATCTTCCGCAGCTTTGACCGCTACCGTACAAGTTTGAAGGGGACATGGAAAGACGAAGCAAGGCCCGCGGCAGGTCTTACATATGATTTAGGAGCACATCTTATCGATCAATGCCTTGTGCTCTTCGGTCGTCCCGATAAAATCACTGGTTTTACCCAGAACCTAAGGGGACTTGGAAACCCCGAAGTCGATGATTGGGTGGGTACTCTAGATTCTCCTCGGCTAATGGACCAGTAATTCAAGAACTATGACTCCTTAATGCCAGTTCACGATCCATCTCCATTATTCGAGATGCTCGGCCCGGCCCTACCCCGTAACCGCAATCTTGAGGGGACATGTTCTTTCAGCCCGCCTCTCACAAATACGGTATATCGTCCGCGGCACCCGGGGCTCATACATCAAATATGGTGTGGATGTTCAGGAAGACCAACTCAAAGTGATACCAGCACCTGAAGCTATTATGGACAGTCATCACGGGAAGGAACCAGAATCTTTGTGGGGTACTCTGGAGACTGTGCAAAACGATGGTGTGACTTTCAGCAAAACGATGTCAGTCTATTTTCATGATTTTGTGCCGGGGTGCTGACGTTACATCCAGGTGGCCTTCGGAAGATGCTGGGTGTTACATAGAGCTCTTCAGGAACCTGGCAGCTGCAATTAGGGAGGATGCCGACTTACTCGTCCCATGGAAGGACGCTCAAACTGTCATCGAGTTGATTGAGCTCGCACACAAGAGCGCAAAGGAGGGAAAGACCCTTGACGTTCCACCGGTTTGAGATCAGTGGTTAGCCGTTCTCAAAATCGAACTTACTCCCACATGTATGGATGTTCTTGTTTCATGAATAAACGGTATGGATAATGCGTATGTACCTCACGCCTCGAGTTGCTTTACTTGGATCGGGCCGTGCTCCTGCACTTGTTATCCACGTGACTATGAGTTAGTTATGAGTGTCTCCCTATTCGAGAGGGTTCCACGTTGTCGAAACACTTAATCTTCCTTTCACCTATGTCCATCGTCCAGCTCCGTATCGAGCTTCCTACCTATGCTCGCTCTTTTACTATCCAAATCCCGGACTCATGTACTATACTCGATGTCAAAGAAGAAATTTCTCGGACGTGTCCCGGCCGACCCCGTGTGGAAGGTCAAAAGCTCATTTGGAGAGGGCGGTTTCTAGCCGACAACGAGAAGGTGGAAACAATATGGAAGGTAAGCATACTCAGAACTATCATTCCTTTTCTACATCTTTACTAAATTCGTTTACGCGTCGGATTTATAGTCTCCCAATGAACCCCGTATTGTACATCTTTCCGTGCACCCTTCTGCTTGGGTCGCTGGGCCACCAACAGTACAACCAACTACAACTCTACGAACAAGCTTTACTCCGGAATCTACCTCGACGCTTCCTACACATCAATATACTTCATCCATACCTACTGCTCCTCGTCCAGGCCTCACAGCGGAACTACTACCCTTTGTATTTGCTAAACATGTAGAAGCAATCACGGTACTCATGGAAGGGCGTACCAACCCAGCAGGGGTCCATGCAATGCCTGGCCAACGTGAGGATGCGATCAAATTGCTGGAGAGCAACGGGTGGAGTTGGCCATCTATCATGGATGAGCCGTATCCGGAAGTTACACCAGGTGGCGTCAAGTACGAGCGAGTAGTCATTGGGTAAGTTATTCAGCCAACCTGAAATGGAACAAGAAGCTCAACTTCCGCAGAAATGTTCCCTACCTATCATTGCGGAATGAAGACGCCCAACCAACTCCTGCCCAAGCTCATGCTCTACGAGTGCTCAGCTACACGTTCTCAATACTCACAAAGGAAATTCAACGAGAACCACAACCACAATCTAGTTACACTACTTCGTACATTATCCCGGACCACCAGACTGCACCTGATGTCCCTCATGTCAACGACCTTTTACAACAGATGGGACTTCCCCCTCTCCGCAACGTACCGAATGTCGATGCCGCCCGACACCAAGAACAACCCCGCGCCCAGAACCTACTCCAGGATGTGCCTATACGACCCCTGCTCGCACCACTCTTCATGCTCATTCTTCGAACAACATTATTGCTCTACTTTGTCGCTCCGACTCGCAAACCGATATTTGGATTATTAATCTTGGCCTGGATGCTGTATGAAATTTGGCAGCCTATTCGCAACAATCTTCTTCGGCAACTACAGCAGAATGAACAAGATGGTAGGCAAAATGGTGCCCAACGCGCGGGAGCTCCTGGACGGCCGCGTATAGCACCTGCTGTACCTGAACCTAACAACCATCCCGCCCGAAGAAGGGGTCAATCAAGGGCGTTAATGGAGGTGTTAGGGAATATGAACGTTGACTCCGAACAACGGGTATTAACGGAGGCGACACAAGAAAATCCAATGGAACCCGGTCTAGTCCACAAGGCTGTGACATTCATTTGCCTTCTGGTTACGACTTTGCATCCTGCTATCTGGAACCAGAGGAGGGCGGCACTGAGGTCGCGAGAAGGGATAGTCAGAACTGAGGTGAATATGCGGAATGCACAACCTCGTACAGATCTAGAGGATGAGGAGGCACGGAGGAATGAAGAGAGGGCAGAGGAGTCGCGGCGTGCTCTTCGGGAGAGGCATGCGCGACGACCTCAGTGGATACGACGATATATGGAACGAGTTACGGATGCAGAGTGGGTAGACGATGCAGACTAGAGTAGTCACGTGGTTGATAGCAGTACAATGGATTTCCGTATTTGATTTTCAGACTAGTGCTTGCCCATATCATACAAGTCCTTGTACTTATACCCCCATCCACCACTCCCCAAATGTCCACCTACGACTCGCTCATCGCAGACCTCACGCGCGATGTACAGCGTGCTCAGCCCAAGGATGCGCTCCAGTTCTGTGCCAACTGGTTCCAGTCTCGGCTAGAAGAACAGAGGGCGAGGACTCGCGATATCCTGTCCCAGGGATCCGACTTTAACAATATTCCACAGGAACTCTACAGCGATGGTCTAGTCGCTGGCCGAAGGAGTACTTCGCCTTTTGCCCCACCACCGCCATCCGTTACTATCCATCGTTCACCCATGAGAAGCAGCATTACCCAGAGTCCATTTGGAACCCTTAATGTTCCAGGAAACGCGCTGCTGCACGCAGACCCTCCCAACCCAACTTTCAGGCTCGGAACTCAGGAACAACCACCTACATCGCCCCTCTCTTCTACCCTTTCCCCATTCAACCGCTTTGATACCATTACTCCAACGGATATCGACCCAGATGACTTTTTGCATCCTCCCAATTCAGCCATTTTCCAACGACGCACCTCTGTTTCTGCAGAATCTATCGATGTAGACGCACAACCCGATGCTCCACCACCCGTATACCCCAAAACGCCGGAACAGATTGAACAGATCAAGAGTATCACTAGAAAACTATTCATCTTCCGTGATCTTGCAGAGGAGCAGGAAAGGGCCGTACTTGGAGCTATGCAAGAACGATTCATCAAAAAAGGCGATATCCTTATCCATCAGGGAGACTTTGGAGATGCGTTTTATGTTGTTCAAGCTGGACTACTTCACGTATTCATCAAGGGGCACCCTGAAGGCAAGTATCCCAAAACCGTCGTTCATCCAGAGCTGGGGACAAAGGTCGCCGAATGTCCACCTGGTAGCTACGTGGGCGAACTCGCTTTGCTGTACGGGCACCCCCGTGCAGCGAGTGTCCTTGCCATGACGGATTCACACCTGTGGTCATTGGACCGCATGACATTCCGCACAATAGTTTTGAAACTGGCGCACAGACGTCGGATGATGTACGAAGGATTTTTAGGAGGTGTTGAGCTACTCTCATCCCTTGATGCGCAGCAGAAGAGCAAGATTGCAGATGCGCTCAACCGAGAAATCTATGAAGAGGGGACAACAGTGGTGGTGGAAGGAGACCCGGGTCAAGACAAATTCTTCCTGATCGAAGATGGAGAAGCCATCGTCACACAACAAGGCAGGGAGATTGGTCGCCTTAAAAGAGGTGACTACTTTGGAGGTGAACTCGGATTGCGGGCTCATTTGAGTTGTCATTATATCTGACATTGTTTTCCTTAGAACTTTCCCTGCTCCACGCAAAGCCCCGTGCAGCCTCTGTTGTGGCTAAAACGAAACTGGTGGTGGCTGCACTTGACGCGGCCGCGTTTCGCCGCTTGCTTGGGCCTCTTAAAGATATTATGGAGAAGAAAGCGGGAGAATATAGTTCCACCTATCGTCACTAATGGGATTTTGGTTGTATATATTGTAAAATATAATACTATCGGATCATTGATCATAAGCCTTTTTTTAAGTCATTGTCGATCATTGTTCGGAGCTATCGTCAATGACACACCTTGTCCCGGCTACTGGGTAACCTTTGGAGTGGCGCTTGCCATTTCGACTGATCATAACTCCAATGTCGCGATGGCAACTCCAGAACCACCACATTGACGCTCCTAAATCACAATGGAGGCAATATCAAAGTGGTTTAACAGGGTTTGACGTTCCATTAGACCTGTCATTTCGTGGGGTGGGAACTATGTCGCAACCAATCTCTTCTACCCAGCCCAAAGGTTCCTCAGGTCGTTTCTCCACCTTCTTCATCTCTTTCTCTAGGTGGCATTCTTGGGCTGACTCTTCCCCTACTCTCCTTTTTCTCGTTCACGTTTGTAATTGCTTGCAGCCATGGTTGCGCTCAACCAGAGGCAGCTCCCAAGTGCGTTGTCTTCCTCTATGAGCATACTCTAGTCTATTAACGTGGCTTTTGGCAGACCTCCTCAGCAATCTCCTGTGAGTCTTTTTTTTTAAAAAAAGCTGGTACCCTTCGAGCATTCTCCCTATCAGTCCACTCCCTCAATTTACAGAGCCTCTATTGTGAGCCCAAACTCGCCTAACCACCAAAGTGCCCCCTTGATTAACTACGCATTAACTACAGCCCTACCAGGTCAGCTGGACTGACAAGTTCCGACGTTGTTACTCAGTTAGTCGCCCATGGAATCCGTCTCTCAGATCACTGATGACATTTCTCCCCAAAGATCTGGTTCTCTCAGCTCGACCACACCTTCTGCCGTTATCTCGCTTACCCCAGCCTCCTCCACGTCGGAGACTAGTACGACTTCCGAGACGTCTTCCACGATCTCTTCGTCATCAACAACTTCGTCCTCGACCTCGGAAATGTCTACAATCACCCCAACCCCATCACCATCAGCCCTTCCTGTTGAGATGACCACCTCGATGAATGGCAGTACCTACTACGTCACGCAGTACACCACTCCGACCCCTTCTCCCAAAATTCAAGCAGCACCATCCAACAGTAGCGGCTTTTTACAGAACAAAACGCTCTCCGGTGTCGTTTTCACCATTGTTGGCGTGGCTGGCCTGGTCATGCTCGTAGCCGTCGCCACTATTGCGATCAGACGAAGCAGGAGACACCGCTTGCACGCCGAAGCTGTATCGTTCGACCCTACCTCCCAGCTCGATCGGGACTCAACTGAGAAGCGACGGTTAAGCCTCTTGAGCTCTGACAATGGGCATGGCGGTGGCACGGGCGGCAATCCGGGAGGCGGGTATTTTGGCACGACCCCTACAGCGCCTGTACCGCTTGCTTATTCTCGCCAGGATTCCCATCGATTCCCTGCTTCAGAGAGCCAGCACAGCTTGATGGGACACCCACAGCAACCATGGTACGGAGGAGCGGCTGCAAATGGCGGTTATGGTGCTACTCTTGCGCCGTTGTCTGACCCGCGCCCTGATTGGATGTATGGCAAAGAAGCCATCCCTGCGCAACCTTCCAAAACGCCTACCCCGCCTGATAGAGTCATAAGCTCCGAGAATGGCATGTACCCTCAAGCAGGAAATCTCAAGGTATCTGACACGAGGCAGTGTTAATCTACCTGAGACTCTACTAATTTCGGTTCTACCTATATAGATCACCAATTCTTGATTGGTGTCGCTATCCCTTTCTGTATATCCCTTCCTGTATATACCTCATGTTCTGCTCCGTCACTCCTTTATTCGGCGAATCCAGTTGTACTGGCGCCAATTATACCTCCAGGAGAGTAACTGTGTGATTACTACCTACAGACATCGCAACAGGAATCTTTCAACTAAAAGGGTTGGCCCTAGCCTAAGGTTGATTGTCCTCCAAGGGTGGCTTAATCTCGTCCACTGCCTCCATCTCCGGTTCGGAACGTTGTTCCTGTATTCCTCGCTTTTGCCGCCTTTCGCGTTGTTCCAAGTAATACACCAAATAAGTTACTCCAAGGGTAGCAACGCAAACACACAGCATTGCTATCATACCCTTGTGGAACCTTGGGGCATCGGTCGCAGGGTAAAACACGATGGACCACCACGCATTTATAACGTTGTTCCACATGCTGGACAAAAACAGAAAACAAAGGAGGGTTTGGTAAGCATCGGATAAGTCCTCAAGGTTCGATAACTAAACGGCGGAAGTGGGGAGGGAGGGGCTTCACATCCGATATAGAGCTTACTTCATCGATGCGAGGACAACACTTCTTTCTTGATCATCATCGGCGCATATTTCGTTAGCCCACCTACACGGAACGAATGGGGTTCAATAAGTGAATCAGGATCAAGGCTACCAAGCGTGGATGGGACGGACGCAAAGGTTGTGGCTTGGCCAGCGTACGAGGCTCCTGCGATATCTGGACCGGTAAATGATGGGCAGGATATTGATCGGCGTGACCTATACTCACAGTATGCGAAGAATTTGAGACCTATCGGACTACTCCATACAAGAATGCAGATGGAGGCAATGATGCACGCAACAGACATGTAGACAAGAACAGGCCACCGGACACGCGTATAATCAGTCCATGTAGCGCATACCAGAGTTGATGCAATCGCGATGGCGGTGACTCCCGAGGGGTAGAAATCTATGAATGAATCAGCAGTGGTGATGGTGGCAATTGCGCAATAACTAACCAGTTTGCTCGACGGTGTACCCTCCTATCGCCTTGAGCCATTGGCCCATCAGATTGTTAGAGCCAAAGCTTTCCGTTTCTCCAGATATCGCAAACTAGACAAAACTCCGTTCATTTCTGTTATGTAGAGTAAAAGAGTGCATGTAACTTACAAGCAAACTGCATGCGTACCACCTCCATCGACTCAAAATCCGACGAGCCAAGTTCCAGCTCAATGGGGGTCGGTCAACCTGAATCTCCCCTTGGAGTCTGGTGTGCGCCAGCTCTCGTTCCTGCTCGGAGATCAATGGTGGAACAGCTGATATGAAGCCACTGACACTACCTCTTCAGTTAAGTAGAATGCTTTAGTTGTTTGCGGTAAGTCAGGGAAAACGAGAAACCCATATAGGGCTATGGGCATCGTGATAACTCCATCAATGATAAAACTGCCGATTTGATATGAGTTCTTTCTTCCTCGAACTGAAGCAGAAGGGCGTACAGCCAGCGCCAGCCACTAAGGCGGGATGTCCCATTGAGATTTCTGATGCGGGATGATTCAAGCGTGGGCCTCGGAGGGTCATACTAAACGCTTACCTGTAGATTGCAGCCTGTAAAATTCCGGAGAACCTGTTGCATCATGTAGAAACGTGCCTGATGCTTAGTGATCCACAGCTTACAGGGTTCCTATGAGCCCTGAACTCGTGAAGATACCCGAGCGCTTGCCCAATTCAGCAGATTTGTACCACCTGTGGCGCTTCTTGAGGCATACGATCACAAAGTCAGGGGAGAAGGTAAACTTACGATCCAAGAATGTAATGCGTGCCAACAAAAGTGGAGGATTCTGCCATCCCCTGCAGAAAACGGATCGCGTAGACCTACACATAAATGATGTCCAGAACTAGGAGAGCCAGTTCCAGGCTGACACTCACCTGCTCTACCTTGTGTACTGCACTCGTGCTTCGCGAACATTAGCACTGGAAAATTCCCTTTAAACTGAGCCATACCTGAATGTCAGAACTCCCCAGACAATTTGCATGACCGGCAACCAGATACGCGGAGGTACGATCTGTAACATGAGATTATCTTCCAAACCTCAGATTCCAACTCATACATCAGTTGAATGCATTCGTACTGGGTATCATTCCGATGATATAACCGCAAGTGAAGGTCGTTGTAATCTTCTGTGAATAGACAAGGAATTAGGTTTTTGCGGCGAACAGAGCTCTGGGAACTGCCCACATTTAGTTCTGTTCCAAACATGCGTAGGTCTTCTTTCATTCCCGACACGTAGGCATTGTTGACGTTGGATCGATCCAAGTCTACGGCGTGGTGTTTAGCCTTTGTTTCCTGGGAGTCTAAGAGGGCTCGTACAATTCGTGAAGTACTGTGGAATGATGCGACTTTAGATTCACCGAAAGAGCGTTCCAGAATTCCTCACCATCAGACAGCAGTACGACAAGATGAACCAGTCGATTTTTAGCAGCAATCTAGCCTCCTGTTTGGTCGACGGGGGTTCTCCCCATAGGAACTGTTTGATGTGACTGAGGTGCTTCATAGTAGGATTGATGAAGGAGTGAGGGAGCATTGAGATTAAATCCAATCTAAGTGAAGTCGTGGGAGTGGGGAGCCATCGTGATCAAAGCAAATGAACATACTTGATTGAAGTTTATTTCGGGCCTTGGATATGCCGCACATCCCTAGACTCTAGACGATGCCAAGGAATGCGGCGACATCCATCGCGCTTCTAAGATTGATGGGCATTGAGAAGGCAAGTCGTGTGAGGAGTGGGTCTAACGATGTTATTTAACCCCAACCAGGAAGCTTGAGCACACAAGCCCTTCGGAAAGCAGACCCTTTTGTAATGGCATTTGTGATAATGCGAGAGTCTGGTGTCCTATGCTGGCTAGACCATTGCCAATGGTCGGTCTGTCATCATGTATTATTCTCGGTCCCACGCGACTGAAGCGCGGAGAATCATGTAAGATTGCTTAGTTCTTAAAGAGGTGCGGGAAAACACGGAATATTTATTCGCTTTCTTGACAAGCATATGATGGGGGTGGGAACGGTTCTAGGCGGAACATTGATCCTTTTGCGAGCTGTGTTGAGAACATTTGCCCCAAAGTCGTGACAATCTATGCCTAAAGATCGGTTCTGGACTTGGGCCTCCGAGTAGTTGGTCCCTGTAGGCTATTCACGTGCAAGGACACTTAAGGGACACAGATCTCGATGGTTGTAAGAATGTCACTCACGTGGCTCAAAGATTATACAAATCTAGCAAAGAGATCTACGAGAACCCATCATCCAATTGCGTGGGTAATAGTCCTTATACCCCGAGGACGAAAGCGTGTTATGACTGACATTTAAAATTGGCTACGAACAGACGAGATGGAACAGCTTGATGGCGAGAGCTATCGACTGAAGTGCATGATAGCTGACAACTGAGCCTGTGAGCCAGGTTGGAAAGGAGAGTGATGAATGCTTGCAAATTGCAGAGGGAGGGGGAGAATGAGGGAGAATGTTGGGGGGGAGACGAGGATAGAAGTCTCTCGAAAAACCGGCGGACCGGCGTGATGATGACGCATTTCGGCAGGGGACGGGTTGGAACAGCGACACATGAAAGAGCTAAAGAAGGAAGTTGATGGGAATGACGAACCGAATGAACAAGCCGTTTTGCTTTGTCAGGTCGTCTGAGTCAAAGGCAATCTTTGTCCTCTCCAATGATATCTGCATCTTGCCGCGTATTCAATCCCCTAGCCGTCTCATCTTCTTACCAATTTCTTCCGGTCTGCCGTTGACATATAATCGCCTGGGCCCTACTCCCTGCATTTGTTTCCCCCCCCCCTCACCAGGATGTTTCGTAGAAACTCCTTCGCCCCCTTGCTTTTCTTCCTTCTTGCCGTGTTATTGCTCCACTTCTCTCCGGCACTGTCCCAGGAACTGGAAATCAACGACAAGAACCATGCTCATGCGAGCATCCTTGCACGAGATGGGGGACACGACCACCACAATCCCCACGCGCAGCCTCTTCTCGAGCTGAATGAAACCGAAATCCTGATGCACCACTCCCCCACACCGCCGTCGTACTACACCATCGATTGGGAGGACCCAGAGAACGCTACCAAGAGACACCCTGGTTTAATTGTGTCTCATGCCTTGCTCATGGGCCTCGCTTTCTTCGTCGCTCTTCCCATGGGTGAGATTCTGCCGATGATAACCCATCAAAGTGTCTACGTCTCACTCGCTTGACTAGCGATTGTACTGCGCTCGGTGAAACATGCTGGACAGAGTGTTGCAATTGCGGTGTTCTATGGTCTTTCCGTACTTGGATGTGCGACTAGTGCCGTGTATACCAAGCTCACGCCAAACATGTCTGTCCATTTCCATTCCACATCATTTGTTGAGCTATATTGACCTCATTTCCTTTTAGGTACGAAGGTTAGTTTTTGACTGGCGACATTGATCCCGCCCCTCTTGATCGCTGATCGCTCCCCCTTAGGATCTGTTCACGGCAAGCATGGTTATTTGGTGCTGTCTTTGGCCGTGCTGTTATCGGTCATCGATATCTTGGCTGCAATTCGTCGCTGCATCTCCTTCGTTCGAAGTGACGTCCCCAAGTCCTTCAAGCTGTTCTGGAGCCGGGTTGTTCTAAATAAGGATATCGATCGTTTGGGACGCGGGCCCGAGTACACTGGTTTAGTCTTGGAGGAGCCCGAAGAACTGGAGTTACCCAAGATTTCTCAAGATTCCGATGATGACGGGGGCCTTCGGGATACCGCACAATGGGCGAACGATGTCCACAACCATCATCGGAATTACTCTCTGGCTTCGGAAGGAACAGTCTTTGGGTCTCGGTCTCCGACACATTCGGACGTTACCCTTCAAGAAAAATTCAGGCGTAGCGTTACCTCTCAGAGCCTGATTCACCGCATAGGCAACGGTGCTTTCGCGGTTGTAGAACGCTTCCTCGTTATAGCTGGTTTTGCACAAGTTCTGACTGGAATAGTCATCTATACTGGTATGCGTTCTTGACGAGGCGACTGTGTACTTTTCAACCTTTCCCCTTGCAGGTGGTTGCCGTGAAAACTATGAAAACGGATGTTTGGCACACCTCATCAGTACGCTCATAGTTCCTTTCGTCTTCTCATTCAGCTAACTGTTACATCCAGAGGGCGGCATTTTCTGGTGCTACGGACTTCTGACCTTTGCTCGCTTCCTTGGCTCCTTTGCCGAACTTGGATGGGCGTGGAATAAACCTCCGATCGGCGATCCTTGTTCCGCTGAGTTCGTCGAGTCGTTCGTTATCTTCCTTTACGGTATAACGAACACTTGGATGGAGCGCTTCGGAGCCAATCCCGGAGATCCTTTCACTACAAAAGAAATCCAGCATATTAGCATCGCGGTTAGTCAAGTATTTCGAGCCATCAGGGACGAAGTGTTCATAGTGTGTCCCCAGGTCATGTTCTGGTTTGCGGGCCTCGTTGGCATGGGCATCGAATCCAAACGAGTGCGCAAATGGCTAGCGGCATCTATCTTCAGCTCCGTCGTGACATCATCCAGCGTGCCTCAAGACGCCATAACTGAGCCTCCGAGCTATGGCGCTAGTTTCAACCCATTCCCGGCACTCGTGATCGGGGTGACAGGTGCGGCTATGGCTACCCATTTCCAGACCTATTTGTTCCAGGTGCGTCATTTCTGCGGGGAAGGCTATTTCAACACTAATCTGTGCCTGCCGGCAATCATTCACTTTTGTAGGTGCAGATCCACGCCCTATGGGGAAACCTTTTGGTTGGTTTCTCCGTCCTAAGGTGCCTTACTTACTTCTTCCTCTGGTTGGGCCCTCCTCGCTCCATCCTTCCCTCTCGTCCTCCCACTGAGGCGCTTGGAAGCTTCTTCCTTGCGTGTGGCGGCTTGGTCTTCATGTTCTCCACAGAAGAAGTTACTCTTGCTGCAATGCGCCGTGGTAGAGATGGTGCGTTTTTCCACAATTTTGGAGGATGTTGAAGCTGATAGCATTACTAGATGTTATGATGTTTTTGAATGTTGCTGTTGCCATCACCTGCTTGGCTTTCTGTTGGACTCTTATCGTTGTCGGTTTTAAGGGATGGCTCAAGTCACGACAACACTTGGAGGTAACGTATCGAACTGCAGCATGATGTCCTCCTTTCGACTTCTTTCGCTTGGTATTTCGTGGTTTTCCTTTAGACCCCATTGCATAAAATATTTATTTGTTCAATTCCTCCTCTCAACCACTACCATGTATTTCCATGTATGTCACGCTGTTTTTACGATTAAGGTTGACGACTTGTATATAGCTCGACGATTATTGTCGTTGATGTTGTGCTTAATGGATACCTCTCTACGTTTGATCACAACATCAAGCAAGCGTAGTCAGCCAAGGCGCCCATCCAGATCCAGAAACCACTCCAACCACAACCGACGAAACCCTTCCAGCAACTTGGGCGGCTGTTAAAGTCTGTTCTATAGAGCACTCGTGCAAGCTGTACCGCAGCAAGCCCGACACCGCAGTAGAAGGGGAGGGTTTGTGAGTTCAAGTACCCAGCCAGAGACACGAGCGAGAGCATGGATACGGAAAGACCGCTCAAAATCGCACGTGAATTATCGCCAAAAAGAAGGGCAGTTGACCGAATGCCTACTTCGACGTCGTCTTTCTTGTCCTGTAAGTATTTATTAGTCAAGCATCGGAAAAGCGTTGGGTGAGTCTCACTTGATGAGCGTATATACTATCATACACCAATGTCCAGCATACGCCTCCGACATACAGTGGGACCGCAACGCTCCAGTCGACTGTACCAGCCACCGCTGACCAACCGAGTAGTGCTCCCCAATTGAAAGCCAAACCTAAGTAGAAAGAAGATGAGGATAGTCAGCTACTTTTAGCCGCTAGCCAGCGGATTGATCGAAAACACCGACCGAGGACGGCTTGGGGCCAGTCAGTTATCCGTTTCATTAACGGGTATATCGTCACTAGGGATAAGGATGATGCGCCAAGGAAGATACTAGCCATGCGGTTTTTTCGCTTTATCAGCGACATTTTCCGCATGTGATGTTGTGGAGCGGAAAAAGATAGGAATAGTATGTCGGTGCTTACCTGTACCAGTTTAGCTGGAGAAGGACTCCGAGCCCGGCGGTTAGTTGCGCACCGAGGAAGACGAAAGCTTGTTTCCGCGTGATGTCGCCCCGAGCAAGAGGCCGGTCTTTGGTCCTGGCTATTATTCGTACGTGTATATTGAATCTAGAGTTTCGTGACGTTGTGCGAGAGATGTGCACGTACCAACGGCCTTGTCCAAGTTTTTATCCCACATATCGTTGATTGTGCACCCTGCTCCTCGCATGATGAGAGCTCCAAGACCAAATAGACCGACATATGTGAGAGGCGTGGTTATGGGTGCTTGAGTAGCATAGGAAGCCATAGTAATGGACCAAGCTGCAAGAAAGGACGCAACTTGAGTTGGGCATTGTGGAATGAAGGAGTGGACTACGTGCCACAAGGGTAGAAGAGTAACAGCGTGCCTATAGGCTTGTCTATGCGCATAAGGTAGAGATACGGCCGCCATTTTGGAGGTAAATGGTCTACCCACGTCGCCGGTACAGTCGCAGGAGATCGGGTTGCCGTTGTTGAAGTCCAGCGCATTACTTGACGTGAACTCGACCTGTTGTGTGTTCTCAGGTGGATGAGAGGAACGCCCTGACATCTGGGAAGTACACCGAAGGGTGTCCTAGGTTGCTGGACGATGCGCCATGTCCGCAAACGCGGAAGGAGAAAGCAACTAGTCATGTGTAGGAACAAGCGACCTTTGCCAGCCTGGGTCGCGCATATATTTACGTCCAGTTTCTTCTCACCACTACTTATTGATTGTAAAAGCTATCAATGTGCCCCCTCAGGCAAGAATCAAATTTCGACGACCCAGTAAAACAAAACACACGTTGCGTATATCGTAACCTCCCAATTAAGTATTACAGGATATTACGAAAGGGAAAAGAGTACATGATGCTGAGCAAAGAAACGACGGGGTGACAACATAAGTGATCAATAGCAAAGATCCTCTGCTGCTTTACTCCCACTCCTTGGCAAGTTTAAAGTTCCACTCCCAATCTATATTTTGCTCCGGTCAACGAGCAGGCGGCTGCGTGGAGGAGGCTGCTCTCACCTGCGTAAACTTCCCCGTCATCGTCGACAACACGACTTCTGACGTTATAGGAGCCAGACCGGGCAAGCATACCTGAAGGCGATTCCTCAGGATCGAAGTTCTTGATGTATGGCTCGCCCTTGGGATGAGGACCATATGATCCCAGCATTTGCTCAAGCTTGTCGACTAGAGTATCGTCAATAATACCTTCATCCTGGCTGGGAAATTTCTTTTACCCTTGATGCCTGCACGCTTTACCACCTGGATATATCGTACACCCTAGAATCCATTTGAGTAATCGTGATTCTGCCACTTTTATGGATCAACTCACAGAAATGATGCTGTGGTTGACCTTGAATGATATCCGGACACTAGCAAGAATCAATATTGGTACCCTATGAGGAACGGAATACTCACTTGTACTCCACACCCTCTTTGATGACAATTGGGTTTTTCTTGGTCGCCTCGAGTTGAGCAGGATTTCCGAGGTCAAGCGAAATCTTTTTGCCAGCGGGAAGTGTGGGAGAAACCAGTTCGAGAGTTAGGACGGTGACCTAATTCGAGACCACAGTGACCTGGTGCTTCGGGTTGAGATAGAAATCTCGGTTACCTTCGGGCCAGTGGCAGTAGCAGTGGCACCAGGAACAATGCCGAGAGAGGCTTTCCAACGGGCCAAACTCTCGTCTTCCGCATCGAGTTTGGCAAGCTCTTCGGGCGATTTAGAGCCCCCGGGCTTATAACCTGGGTGGAAGCGACAACGATAAGAACTTAGGGGGTATTGGGGAAAAAGTGACGTACCGGGTGTGGTAGTGGGCTTGAGTTCGGACTCGATGTCGTCGTTCTGTGATGGAGATGAGACTTAGTCGCAGACAAGAAGCACTTGACATACGTTGGACATTTCAAGACTCGGAGGAGACAGGAGATGTAAGCAGGTAGACGACTTGCCTATGATCACTTTCAATATCGATTTCGCACGACTACTACCGCTATTTGCCGAGCTGGTCCGCAAGTGGTAACGGTAGTTGTCCTTTGCTCTGATTCGAGTGCCGTACTATCGCGCGCTCAGGCCATCATATAAAGGAGTCTCAATACTGTAGTACAACATATAAACAATCAAGGTACAAGTTAGACATCGACAGCTACCCGCTATATCCAGTCGCTATCCCCCTTATCCATCCCATCTTAATCAGATGAGTAGAGCAAAACTAAAACCAGTATCGACAGCAAATATTACGAATGCACATATGCATAACACAATCGAAATTGAAATTTACCATGGGTTTAAGACGATTCAGCGGGGGAAGACGCTGTAGCAGGAGGATGCATGCTCTCTAAAACCAGTAATTAAGCTTATCATGTATTTGGGGTGTTAATCGGCAACACCTTACCCCCCTTGAACCAACATTTGCCTTTGCTGAGATGGTAACACTTGGCACCATTTGGACAAACGTGACCCCAGCAACATTTGTCACCGAAGGGACAAGGCATGCCTAGGATTTAACGTTCAGCTAATACCTCATTGAACTATACTGATAAACAACAGACCGTTCTTCAACCAGTTACAAGGCGCCTTCTTGGCGTTGACCGCCAATGAATGCAATTGCTCTGGTGTCAAGACGTAGTCATGGGCATATTTGCACAACGCAGCCTAAGGAGTAGTGCTGAGTCATTTCGAGTCCACAAGGGGCCTAATAATAAGACGCACCCCTTTTGAACAGGTCATGAGATAGTGCTCGTTACATGGAGGGGGGTTTTCTAGAGCATCGTGTTTGATCAGATTCGGGAACCTTTCCAACGGAAAGGTCTCCACTCACGCTTATGTAGAGGCTAGAAAGCCCGTCATGTTCCATTAGTTCGGGAGGGGTGTAAGAAAAGAACCGGACGTGCCAAACAGGGATCTATCAGGCGCCCAACAGACCGAGTGGGAGATTGCGGGCTGATCAATCCCCCATTTGTCGTTACGTTATTCGAAGTTCCAACCGTAAGGGGTGCAACTTTGCGGGTCACTCGAGGAAGCCTATCTGTTGTGAACACAGCATCCAACTTGAATTGTGGCAACGGGTGGAGTGGTGCCTCTCGCTCCCCAGTTTCGGATGCGGTGAGGAGAACGACCTTGCCGATGACTTGTTCCTTCTCCAAAATGTTCAAAGTACCCATGTAGGCTGTGGCGTCATAGCCTATGGAGAACAATAAGGTTTCATCTAATAACGAAACGTAACGGGCATACCACCAAAGAAGACACGCAGGGTCTGCGGGAAGCGAGTATAGACTTGCAGGTATTCTGCGGTGGGGGAAGTGAGTGCTGGTGGTTGTCAAGTCGTCCCTTCCACTTGCCTCTGATCTTAGCCTCCATGGCATCTTTGTTGTTGCCTCCGTCAATAGCGAGGAATCTGGGAGAAGCGTGTGTGAAACCCTATGGGCCCAGCCATAAATATAGCTGAGAAAGACCTCGAACAAATTTTAGAACACCCACCGCGATGAAGTTGTCAAATTGATCTGGCGTGCAGTAATTGGCCTCCAGGAATGATTCTTTGAGCATGCCTTTGTTGAAGTAAACATTGATCCAGAACGAAAGACGACCGAATACATGGATGTCCTCGTTGGCCAGATATTCCGCAATGGACTGTGTAATAATCTGCGCAGCCATCCTGCCACCCTGGTAACCTTGGACGACGAGGTCTCGTTTAAACATAAACTCGTCTCCATTTATAACGCATAGAATGAGCGGATTGTAGTTCTGTGTCGTGTTCAGCGGGAGCTGCACTGGCGAAGAGGATTGGGGAGACTCACTGATTTAAAACTGTCCATGTTAGAAATTTGTCGATTGAGAGCGGCCAACTGCACATTATGTGCCTTGGCTTCCCTCTCCGAGGCTTCCAGCGCAACAGAATGCGCCTGTTTCCAGACGTGTAGCTCCACCTCCAACTCAGCGACACGACTTTCCAACTCAGCATTTCGTTGAAGGGTAGCATTGGACAAGTCTTGAAAGAAGAACTCGACGTCAGCGGGCTGACCTCATTGGCGGGTCCAAGTTCGCTTACTGAGAAGCTTGGTGAGGGTATCATCCCTTGAGGAGCTGATGGTGAGTTTACAGCATCCAATGTCCAAGAGGACAAAGGACATACCACAACTGTTGATTTACCTCGCCCAGAGGCTGAGTGGCCATGATTGGCTGAACTGTGGGTGTGGCAGGTTGTGGGGGGTGAATGCAACGTTTAATCGGCATTGGCGACCTTTAAACCCAACTTCTTACCACTCAAAGCAAATGAACATGTAAACAAACCTTCTGGGGTTCTATTCGACTTCTACTTCCAGGCGAGGAAGGTATAGCTTGGAAAGGGAACTTAGAAGGTGATAACTATGCCGTACTCCGCTTCTAAAGTCACACGAAACAGCGAAAGCCGCCGTTCGACCAATGACAATGGGGATTTCCTTGGCGCCCATGGATAAATTCTCGTCGTGACCGCCAAAATGATGCTAGGTGTCGTCATTACTGGCCAGATGCGTTCCAGTAATCAAAGTCAAGGTTGATATGTTACAGGAGACTGTGATCTTTAATACCCATCATGACATGGAAACTCCGCGGCTAACCAGTGGACCCGATTGCGAATATTAAGTATGAGCTAGGCCTAAACCAAAATAGATCTCTTTGACTGGGCTAGGAGACCTGGATGGTTAAGTGCATTAATCGTTTGTATCTTTGGAGACCGGCTCCTGGTGCATATCGGCTTCATAGTTCGAAATCAACCTTGATAGCCCATGTGAAAGGTAGAGAAATGACGGCATACCTCTGCTTGCATTTTCCCCTCTTGAAGAAATAGAATTTCAAGCCATTGGGGCATGTATGTCCATAATACCAGGTGTCACCCCATGGACAAGTTCCGTCTGCGAAAACTCAATGATGTCTTCCTGCACGATTGTTTAAGCACCCACTTTTGCTAATCATCGGACAGGGTACTTTTTTCGCATAAACTTTGAGTTACGCGTAATGCTGGGGCTCGAGAATATAATCGTGACCATATCTTCACGCGGCTCCGTATTTGCAGTATCTTGTAAGGTAGAAGGGAGTGCACGGCTGTGGATTCTCTGGAAAGTTCAGGGTTAAACTCGATATGTCTTAAGGAAGCGCAGCACTCACGTTTAGAAAGTACCTGCGATCGCAACGCTAAGCTTAGCTCGTTAGATCATAGATTAATTATCGCGTACGAGTTTGGGATCCAGACGTCGAGTGCCAGTTGTGTTGTCGTTGGACTGGTTTTCGTTGACGGGGCCATAGTCGCTAGTTGTTTCTGAGTCTACTGTAGTTGAAAGCCTTTCGGTCATGTTCAAGAAAAGGTTGGAATATGTCACGGGGGACGAATGTCCCGACTCATAGGTCAGCTGGGGGATGTCGCTTCGTCCAAGGCCAGGAGGCAGGGTGTCTGAGCATCAGAAAGTGGAGGTGACAGGCTCCTGGAAGCGGCCGGTGGATCTTGGTTTGAGGAGGAAGTTACGAGCTTCTGGGAGATGAATAAACCCAGAATAGAAAGAACAGGAAGTTCTAGGCCATCGAAGCCTGCCGCATGTTCCGTGTAACTGTGTAACAAGGTGCATTTTTGCTTAAATTCGGAGGCTATGTGCGAGCGAATGGTAGTGACATAGCCGTTATCGTGACAGCCTGATGGGAGAAGATGAGATGCTAGGAGAAAGAGATCAACATTTAAGCCAATTGACTACTTTCCAAAAAGTACGTTCGGGGGAGCCGAATCTCGTCCTCTAAAAATGCTTTTTCGAAGGTCATTGCGTGAAAACGTCAAACATAACGCAATGGCTGGCATACCTTTGAATCTGCTGCTTCCTTGCCGCTGCCGAAAGTATCAAGCTGGCCACGCTTGTTAAAGGATATGTATACCGAAAGTTGGAATTGACGAACTTCCCCAAGGGAGAGAATGAGTTCCTTGATAAAATCCGACAACTGTTTGGCAGCTTTGCGACCTCCGCTCTGACCGAGTGTGATCAACTGAGGAGTAAAGATAGCACCGTCTCCGTCGACCCTGGAAGCCTGAAGAAGATTAGTTGGCGCGAGAAGAGAGCAGTTAGAACGCCTTGCCTGCAGCTGCCTTTCTAAACCCTCTCTTTGCTTTTCATAATGTTGTTTGAGTTCTTCTTTCTCGTTTTTCTTTTCCGCGTTGGTCTTACTAAAGACTTTTTTGTAGACCTTCAGATCGACCTCAAGGTGCTTTATTTTCTCTTGAAGTGTTCCCTCGTTAGATACTAGTTTAACAATATCATCTGAGGGGCGGCGTCAATATGGCAAGGAGACAGATAATGCAACCACACCTCTGATGTTGTCAAATGTTTGGAGGCTGCGTGCAATCTTTCAGCCTCTGCGTGGAGCAGTGAGTTATTGCAGTTAGCTACAACACTTACATGGACTCGCTCGCCGTAGCAGCGCTCGTGACAGTACTTAGGATAATCAAGAAGTAATTAGGCGGTTCGGTTGGGTAGCAGCGGGTTACGTGTACTGCAACCTTTCTGCACCCAATCGAACGCGCAAGTTCCTAAACGGGAAGTCAGCTGGAGGACGCCGTGAGGGTATTATGTTCAACAGCCTTGTTTGTAATTGCGGACTAGAGAACAACGGGACGCTAATATGGGAGAGTGTTTGGACGTCTAGTACATGCTGCACACTGCAAGTATCGGTGGCGAGTATTCGTCGAGTACAAGAGTCGTGTTACGAACCATTAGATTGATGGTTGCACAAGAAGAGACATAGCCTCTCGATAAAACACTCATAGCCAGCTGCACAGCGACGATGACGTTAACATCCCTACTCTCATTCGAATTCAGGATAACAAATCCATGTCATAATGCTGTGAACGGAAGCAAGAGCCCAGAGTTCCTACAAGCCCTCGGTGAGAAGAAACATATGATACAAAAAGTTCGCTTCAGGTCATGAGACGACAGAAGAACCTTCCAAACAAGTCCCCAAACCCGCGGATAGTTGAGTACACTAATCCTTAGCATCCTTCGGCTCTTTATGCATGTCGGCTTCGCGTTCTGGGATGAGTTTTACGAGAGGCGGAGAAAAAATGCTGCGCACCTCCGAGGAACTTGCACTTGCCCAACTTCAGGAAGTGACACTTGCTGACCAGGGGGCATGTGTGGCCGTAGCAGCAAGCTTCGCCCCAGGTGCAGATTTCATCTACATCATCATACCTTAATCATCACATCTAATAGAAAGGTTAGAGAACAAACTTTTATTGGCTGCCGGACAAGGCGACTTTCTTGCATTGATCTTCATTTCAGTGTAGTGTTCAGCCTCGAGGATATAGTTGTGTGCATATCTGCAGTCCGACCCGTGCTTGCAGTTGTTCGCAAGATAGAAGAGAGTACATGGGGGAGGCTTTTCTGGAGAATAGGGCAGGTCAGGTCACGGAATGCTGGAGGAGACTGGCACTTACGCTTGGAGAGTGGCTGTGACGAAAACATATTCAAACGTCATGAAGTTATAAGCTCATTCTTGAACGCACTAGTCTTGGATCAAGACGTCGGGCACCACCCGCGTTGTGATTGAAGGAACCCTCATCGTCGTTACCACTGCTGGAGCCAGAGTCGATCGTCAAGCGCCGTTCAACCTTCTTGAGTAAAATTTTGGAGTAGGTTGTGGGAGGTGAAGACCTCAAACATTGATTATCCGACTCGGAGACCAGGTGGGGGACTTCATTTCTCCCTAAGGATTCTGGAACCGGGAGACTGGGGAGTGGAGGGGACGGATTGCTACAAGTGCGGAATGAATCTTGGGCGGGTAAAGGAGTCACAAGCTTCTGAGAGATGAATAAGTCTTGGATAGTAAAGGAGGGAAGTTCTAAGTCATCGAAGCCCGTAGCGTGTTCCGCGTAACTGTTTAACAAGATGAACTTTTGTTTAAATCCGGAGGTTATGTGCGAGCGGATAGTAGTAACGTAGCCGTTATCGTGACAACCTGTAGGCGTAAGGTTAGGTGACGGGGTGAATAAGACCTCGGAGTTACCTCCAAATAGGATCTTGTACGTTTGGGGAAGTCGAATCTCGTCCTCCAGGAACGCTGATATGAGGTAAGAACGATCCTTTGGGTAGAACGAAATGTCATACCTTTTATTTTCGAATCTGCTGCTTCCTTGCCGCTACCAACGTCCACCATCATGAATCGTTCACTTGCCTGGTTAAACCCCGTGATAAAATCCTCAAGACGAGCTTTAGCTGCATGATAACCACAACGACTAAAATTGTCGGTAAGGCCTCGCTTGTTTAAGAATATGTACACAAAGAGTTGGAAATGACGGATTTCATCGAGGGAGCGAATATGATCTTTGATCGAGTTGGATAGTTGGCTGGCGGCTTTGTGGCCTCCACTCTGACCAAGTGCGATTAACTGAGGGGTAAAGATAGCGCCATCCCCGTCAAGAAGCACGACGACTTTAGAGACCTGAGAAACTTCAGCCATTGCAACGTTAGTGTGAAAGGAATGTTCTGACTTGCCTGTGATTGCTTATCACAGTCCTCCTTTTGCTTATCGAAATCGTGCTTGAGCTGCTCATACTTCTCTTCCAAGCGCTTCTTCTCCACATTGGTCTCACTGAAAATCCGTTTGTACACGTTTAAATCGCCTTCAAGCTGTTTAATCCTCTCTTGAAGCACACCTCGTTGGAAACTAGTTTGATAATATCATCTGAAAGGCTGTCAGAAACATGAGAGAAACAGTGAGCACGGAGCAGTGCACCTTTGATACTGTTGAATCTTTGGAGGCTGCATGAAGCTCAATTTCATCAGTTATATGGCACAACAAATGACAGCACTTGCATAGAGTCGTCCGAGTTCAAAGCGCCCATGTTCAAGAGTATTCGGGATATCTGGCTAGCAGTTGATAAGTAGATGAGTTAGAGAGATTCGCAAGTGGGGGATGAATTCTTTGTGTGTCCCTTGCAACCTTTATGTAGCCAGCTGGCCCAAGAGGTGCGTGACGGCTTGATGCTTGCGGTATTCCGGGAGGGGGCTGAGCGCGGGGTGGAGTAGATGCTGTTTAATGAGACAATGGATTCCCTTTCCGTGACCTGAAGATGGCATGCCGCAGCAACAGGGAGCCGTTCACACGTTGAGACCACGCGTCCAGAATCCAGATTGAGATAGCCGTACAACAGCTTTTGGATGAACATTGGAGTCCATTTATACCCTATGTTGCCCAGTACTCTATATTGTCGCACCCAAGACACTGCTATATTGATTTTTCCAGAAATTGGAGTCTTGACCAGGTGGAGACCCGGAATATAACGAGTATGGCTCGAAACATTCTCTTGAGCTTCTGAGGGTAGCAGCGTTGGGGGCTTGAGCATCTGTGAAGGAGGCAGGAGAAGGACAAATGACCCCGAGGTCACGTTATTGACGCGCTCTCGCTTGACGCGTCCGAGAGCGCATCTTGACCTGCGACACCTCCATTCTCCATCCGGGTCACATTCCTCAAGGCCTCATGAGTGATATTTACTCTACCTTGCAGGTCTCTCCGAGGAAGCGTCGCCCGTCGGATTCCGAGGACGCCACCGCTTCTACACCCAAGAAATTACGAACAGCGTGGGTCCCATCTCGCTCCATACTTAACGGAAGACTCAAGGTTTTTGCAGACCACTAACTCCGTCATCTATATCTCGTCGCGTAAAGGCGACCGGGACGATCACACTATCTAAGAAACTACCAAACCACCTCTCGCGCCTTTGTACAATTCATAGCGCTCTCCAATGCGCTATCTCACATGCCCTCGCGACTTGCGCGGTTTCACCGACATCCGACTCCGGGCATCTTCGAAACGTGGTTAACCACATATCTTTGAAGACCTATTCTGGGTTATCCTCATCTTTTGAGGTTGATGACTTGAGGCGTATCTGCTGGCTTTGGGAATGGGATGGAGAGAAAATTCCCCGGGCAAAGGACGCGGATAAAAGGAAGGAGAAAGAACAGGAAGACAATCCTTTCTTAGACGAACCATCTAGTGCGACTGAAGATTGGACTCGTGGAGCGATGGGTTTCCTTGTCACTGCAACAACCCACTTATCAAAGCAATTGCGACAACGTCTTCCCGCGTACGGTGTCGGAATCGAGATAGAGATGGACATCGATAAGGGGATGGATAGTGGGATGGCTGCCGTTGCCCGTTGGACTTCTGCAACGGATAGTCGTCAGAAGGAATTCGAGAAGAAGATAGAAAAGTGGGTGGAGGTAGGGATCTACGAGAGTGTGTGCGTGAAGCCATTGCTGAGATTTTGAGCAGCTTCACAGCGACCATGAAAGTGTACCTGTCGTCCCGTTCGCGGATCTACCTCATCTTCCCGCTCCCGTCAAGGCTTCTTCGTTGACTATGAAACTCGCTTCTGCCTCTCCAAAAGGTGCCAACTCTAAGCCCTTCCTCTCCCCCCCTACTTCCTCATTTCACTCTCCCATCAAATCTCCGAGCAAGAAAGTGAATCGCGATTTTGCTATTCCTTTCCCGACACTTTCACCTTCAACATCACCAGTGAAGAAATCGACTATCCCCTTTCCGCAGACACCCCGTCATAAGCGAGTAGAAACGTCGATGACAACTCCTATCACCCCACAAACACCATCCAACAAAATCTCTGGTGATCTGAGCGACGGTGAAGGTCCCCCAGAAACACCCTCCAAACAAATTGGTGCCAATGCTGAAACGGCACCGGCGACTCCATCAACGTCCCGGCGACGAGCCCTTTACGAACGTGTACGCCAACGATCCCTCACAACTTCCCCGACGAAAAACCCTAAAGGCCTTGACACCTCGAATGCGAAACTAACCCGCGACCAACTACTCAAGCTCAGTCAAGAAGAAATGAGAAAACGTTGTTTATTGGGTCGTCTCGGAGGTATTGCCGACAGTGTTTGGATGTTCGTCCTTTCCCTTAGAGTGCCTGTATCAATGCTAAGGTTATCACCCTAGGCTATTCTCTATGCCGGTGGGGAACAGTACAACCCCAGGAAGAAAGCGACGCGCCTTGCCCATGTCAGAAGTGGCCACAGCAGTCGTCAAGTCCTCCCCTGTACCCCTATCGACTGCGGAAGCTAACGAGTCGCTGGCTCTTCTCATGAAGCTCTGTCCCTTCTTCCTGAAAAAGCTCGACATCCAAGGAGAAGAATGGTTGGAGATGCCCGCGTCCTCTAGTGCCTCGTCTGGACCATTCGGACCAAGTTCCGTTAATGGCACTCCCACTAAACGGAGCCTTGTACCTCCACCCAGCCCAGGAAGCAAGGTTGATAGTGCGGAACTTATTCATAGAAGTCCGAAGCGTGTTAAGAAGGAGGCTGGGGGACTGAGGGAGGTTCGTGAGATTATACGCAGAGAACTAGAACTGCAAGACTAGCTTCGTTATGCTTCATCTTTGGTATCGTTTCTTATCTGTATATCTTATATAGTTGTGTATGGAGCTCAGACTTATGTCGTGTTATTCTGTCGTTCGTTGCTTTGTACCAACAATAAATATGATACATTGATATGAGCATATCCTTAATTGACATTAAAACTGCTCCCAGGTCGAATCGGTTGACCACAACCCAGCAATATGTCCACCAGGAACTTCCTTCAGCCTCGCATTGGGGTATTTCTCCACTAACCACTTTGCCCACTCCTCGGGCATCATCTTGTCATCCTTCGAGGTAACGATAATCACAGGTTTCTTCTTCATCTCCTCCAGCCTGAATCCCCAATCACTGTGCATCACATCCGCAGTTCCCAAAAAGCCATCCCAAGATTTACCCACACTCTTAACCATATTTACCGCCATACTTCTCTCCATTTCACCCTCTTCCAAGCCTCTTTCCTTCCTCCACTTCTCGAATAACACCCTCTCTTTCTCCCGTATGTGATTGAAGATGAGGATCTTTAGCAGCTTCTCCGCGTTTTCCACACTCTTCAACTTCTGCTTGAAGACTACTGACGCCAAACATTGGATGAGCCTCCAGGGTATATACCGAGAAGGCGGCCCAACCGAAATATAATTATCCCAGGTCATACTCTTCGCGTAGTCCTCGTACCCGAACGGCGTGCAGGGGTCAAGGAGGAGACATGCGATGATGTAACGACTGGGAGGAAAGACTTCCAACGACGCGCTGAAAATTATCTGTGCAGCAACTGTGCCATATGATACTCCGCTCACGAAGAGCTTGTATTCCCCATCCAGAGCATTAGAGCAGCCAGGATGAAGGTGCTCGAGTAGTGCAGTTGTATCCTGCGCCAATGCGACGTAATATGGTGTCTAGGGGTGCCGAAGTTCGGTTCAGAACTTCGGTTCGAACCTGAACCTCCTGAACTGAACCTGAAAGTTCGGTCCAGTTCAGGTTCAGGTTCAGGGACCCAGGGGAAGTTCGGTTCACGGTTCAGCAAGGTACTGTGGGTGTGAACGCGGTTCGTTAGAACGCGTCCGAACACATCCAAAAGGCAGGGTTGGAGGGAGGGTGTTATGTGAGTGATGCATTGCATTACTTTGTACAACCAAATTAGGAAGCGTGGGAGTTACCGATGGCATGGCCACTTTTGTGTCATCTTTTTTCCCTTACTTGGTAGGGATTGATGCTGGAATTGCTAAACTTAGCAAATAGCATTGATATGAATGCATTAGTGTTGTCAACGGCGTGGTTCGGTCAAGCTTGGCACGGCTCTAGCGGCTCTTAGGCATCTGAGCCGAACTATAGTCCATGGAGCTGGCACTGAACTGTTAGAGCCGAAGTTCCGAGATATATTAGGACTAGTGTTATGTCATCAGGTACTGGAATCCTCATCACTGCCATCTTCGACATCTGAGGGACTATCTACACTTTCAACTACAGTAGACACCTGTGATTTTGAGCGTATAAAAGAAGTAAAAGAGAATAGGTCCTCCGGACATGTAGAAATTGAAGATTCACAGTCACAAAGGGATTCGAGCTCGGCCTCTCGAGACAATCCCTTCGTGAAATCAAGGTGTCCACCATATCTGATTGAGAACTTAAGGGTTTGAAGTGCTTCCATGAGGTCGGGTTTGATCCGATTCTGTCTTGCAGAAACTGTCTCCTTTGCTGACAAGAATACCCACTCGCAAGGCACTGCTGACGCTTGGATGGGAAGAATGTCAACAGCAAGGCGGAAGATGGTTGGATATCGAAGCTGGTTCTCCTGCAGGTGATTTCGTTAGATGTGAGAAACCATTCGGGACAACAATTCTCATCTGCCAGAACTTAATGGGATCAGCCCGGACTTGGCCATCAAGAAAATACGCCTCAACCTCAGCAGCTAAGCCCCGGGTTCCCACGGTGGGAATGATGGGTGTGGTATCTTCAAGGATTTCGTCCACCCAGTCCATATCAAAGGTTGTTGAACCTTTTTCAGTACGCTGCGGCATCTGAATCCCTGCTGCGATCTGATACTTGTGGAGCTACCAATGACCATCCATTCATAAGTTTAGTTTAGTATTCAAATAAGATCACTTACATAGTCCATAA